>JBAMHV010000015.1:4343896-4371353 GCA_037177535.1 Pseudomugil gertrudae
CTACATCACTCACATGTATGGAAGGAAAGATGACAACAGACCCCAGGTTAAAAAAAAGCGAAGTTCTCCTTTAACAAAAACTGAGTGGTCATGTTAAATGATAGAAAAGCTTTTATATGACCTGATATAAATGTCTTCAGCTGCCATGTCTGATTTCACATTATTTTAATGTCTTTCCTCCATCTCTCTTCTAGAATGTGTGTTTCATCACACCCCAGTTTTTATACCAGTTCTTCTGTTTGTTTTCACAACAAGTAAGTCCCTCTGAAACTTCCATTTCATTTGATTCATATCTCATGTTTGTGCTTTTGCTATGTGTCATTTGTGTGATTTAATACTTTTAGAGAACTCAGTTTGAGATTAGGCTTCGTGTTATCCTGTATGATTCCTCTTTTTGGTTTGATATTATGGAAATTCTTTTGTAGTTGCTATAATCATGTTCCTCATTTGACATTAAAACAGTAATATTTCATGGCTTTGAAATGAAATGATTTTGTATGGTGTTAGGCCTGCTTTCCATTAACTGGTGGCACCTGAACTTTTCCTTCTCATGCCTGAATGAAAGCAGCATTGATGGTATGGAAACTCAGGTCTCCCAGGTGAAATGAACATCACCTTTTCCTCAAGATATCATCAGCTACACTGTTACTGTGTTATTAAACCCACGTATATGAGCGAGTATATCCCAGTTCAGTCTGTGTAAACATGTGGAAAAGTTTAATTTTCACCAGCCTCTGTCCACTGTCTCTGTTTTCTCACATAACCAATGTGCAGTTTGTGTGATAATATGAATTGTTGTGGCAACATGACATGCTGTTATGCTTCATCGCACAAATATTGCTCACACACAGGGAGGCTCTCCATCACTTTTACAGGCATGCCTAAATGAAGGGTAACAACAAAGCGACCAATGTGTGAAGGTCTGAATGCCATCATTTTAGCAGATGAGCCCAGTAATAATGCATCTCGTGTGTGTGTGAAAAGGCCCTCACACGCTAAACAGGATTGACAGTGAAGTGTTACCATAATGCAGACTTTATTTCTTCTTTATGAGCACATAGCGTGTATGTTAACTATCTACAGTTATGTGTGACTCAGTTCATCGGCTGCCCCTGATGAGTTGGTGGCATCACATTTAGTTAATAGTTTGTTGTTGAATGAAACTCTGTCTTTGTTTAATGTAGACTCTGTATGACAGTGTTTACCTGACACTGTACAACATCTGCTTCACCTCGCTGCCCATCCTGGTGTACAGTCTGTTTGAACAGCTGGTCCATCCCCATGTTCTGCAGACTAAACCTGCCCTATACAGGTAACATCATAGAGAATCTCCAAAGTGCACGTTGTGCTGTATGTTATCATTCACTGTTTCAAGAAGCAGCTAAACTATATTTTATAAACGGTACAGTATATCTGACTCATTTTATTTAAAAGAAAGCATGAAGAAACACTTTGTATTATCAACAGAGACATCTGTAAGAACTCGCTGCTGTCTTTCCGGACTTTCTTGTACTGGACTCTGTTGGGCTTCTGCCATGCCTTCATCTTCTTCTTTGGATCCTACTTATTGATGGGAGAGGATACAACACTCATGGGCAATGGACAGGTGTGTGTTTGTCAGTATGTGGATTATATATATTTTTGTAAATAATGTGGACCAGTTATATTAACGGACATTTTTTGCATAAATGTGCAAGATTAATTCCACTGGATAACTACTATGGTTTGTCCATAGGCAGGTAGAAAAACAGTCACATATTGTGACATAAAGGAACAAGAAGATATAATTACATTGACATGGTTGTTTAATTAAAATGTATCTAATTAATATGTCAGTGTATCTTTCATGTTAACAATAATAACAGATCTGATAATACCTATGATGAACAGACAAAATGGGAAACAGAGTCTTTGGGGATATTTTCCAATAGTGAGTCAGTTTTTCCATCCTTGATGATTCCTGGTAGTTTGTTCCAGGATGTGTTTACACTGTAAAAGAATTCCTTGAATCAATGTTGCAGAGAGAAATGTCTAGAGCCAAGCTGGAAAAAGATGGTTTGGATTGTAGATAATTGTGTCTGGATGAGTGTTTCTAGTTTGTTTTATATTTATTTGTGATATTTGGTGCTGTTCATGGTACTGATTACTGGCTGTTCTTCTGCTACTTACGTCCACAATCCTCTTCCTCTTACCTGTTTCTCATCATTTCTGTTTAACAATGGAGCAAATCTTTGTCATTCTCTTTCCTTTCCTGCTGCGTATCGTAACATCTCTCTCTAAAGTTTGCCATTTCTGAATGCACTCACTTTGATTGCTCTCTTGGTTGTCTTTTTTCCTCCATCTTTTGTTGATTACGCCTTTTTCCTTCTGCCTTCATGCTGTGCATGTCTTCAGATCTTGCGAGCTAACAGGCAGCTGGTAAGAGTCTGTTCTACAGTTGAATGCATGTCTCCATAGGAGGTTAATGAGAAGACTTGAGAAGATTCATCAACACATTTTCTGTTAATTAAGAATGTTAAAAACAATATTTCTGGTTGGGCTGAACTTATTTTACTTGGGTGTTTTAAGTGTTTTATTTTAAACGCGTCTCCAGAAATTGCCACCTAAATGATGATTTCCCATTGAAACGCTTCATCATCCTGTGGTACTACAGGATGGAACTTTATTATGGATTCCCATTTTTATCATTAACCCACATGGAAGGTAATTAAAACATAATTTGGGGATTAAAAGAAGATGATTTTGAGGAAGAAAACAAAAACAGATGGAACAATATTTTCTTTCATACGTCTCTTAGTTTAGATTTTTTTTCTCCACTCGCTATTAAACTTAAATGTTCTGACTCCAGCAGGGTTTTGAATTGGCTGTCAACAAAACTGTGCCTCCAGCAGGTTTCAGCATTTAAAACGATGTGGAGCTGTCACACAGGCCTCGCTGTAGACGCCATAACATGATGGCTTGTTAACCACAGGCAATCTTTCTTCTGTATGTACAAAGTAAATCAGAAGTCTGCTTACCTGGTCCAATATGTCACTACTCAAGCTTTTATTGATTTAGCTAAAGGCTTAATTAACTCTGTCTAGCTTTTTTTGCCATCTCTAATTAATCTCTAATCTCTAATAATAAAGGCTGTCGCTAATATAGGCAAAGCCTGGACAGCTTATGATATATAGTCATTAACCAGGTTTCTGCATGTAAACAATGCTTCCTTTTCCATTTGGTCATAAACTCTTATCAACTAAGAATTAGTTTCAGTATAATATAGTTGATCTTTTGTTTGGTTATAGATGTTCGGGAACTGGACTTTTGGAACGCTTGTCTTTACTGTTATGGTCATCACTGTCACCTTGAAGGTAAGTCCTGTTCAGTAATAAGGACCAGGAATAAAATACTATTGAGTAGTATTTGAAGATTTAACTTTTATAAACTGATATATTTATCTAATAGAGGTATCCGGTGAAAAAAAAATAGCATTAAACAGTTTGTGTTGTACTTGGAGGATAAACGATAAACGTTTTGTGGCTGAAGTTCAGATCATAACAGACATGGAAAGACCCTAACAACAAACTTCCACTTAGAACTGACTCAAAATATGTCTTCCACAAAGCAAGCAGGTAATACAGGTAATACCGTATGCATTAACCAAAACCTGAACAACATGTTTAGGTCCTCAGAGACACACTTGTGTTTTCACACTCCCTGTGTGAAATACAGCGTGTGTGAAAAGGATGACGTCAGTAGCCGTTAACAGCAGCTTGTTAAAGGTTGGAGGTCGAGGTCTTTTTTTTATAGCACCACATATGATTGTTGTAGTTTACTGATGCACCACCAGTGTCTATATTAGTGTTTTATTCCATGTTGTTTCTTCTTCTCCCTACTGTGTGTTTGTGTGTGTGTGTGTGTGTGTGTGTGTGTGTGTGTGTAACAGCTCGCATTAGAGACTCATTTTTGGTCGTGGATGAACCATTTTGTGACATGGGGCTCTATTGCCTTCTATTTCATCTTCTCTCTCTTCTATGGAGGCATTATCTGGTAGGTTTTTCTCCTTATTTTAATCATTATTTCACATTTTTAAAAACAATTGAGCACATTTAAATATCGTCCCGTGTAAGCACCACAGAGCATCTTCAGATAATCCTTACATAGCTGGGATTAACCTGAGGCAGGAAGTTTTACGTTTCTTAGTGTTTTGTATTTAAGCAGGAGCTCACCAGATATGGTGAAAGCTTTATTTCAATATTCATAATACAAGTTACAGTTGTGTATTTTAATTCAGTGGTAACATTATGAAACAGCCTAATATTGATCTATAACAATTTTAACATGTTTAAAGATGAACCATTTATTCATCTCAGATAACCTTTGTCACAATTAACATCAGAACAGATTTTTACCACCTTATATACTTAAAAAAGTCCTGCAGAGACATTCATCTACAGCCACACAATGCCATGCATTTTTTCCTATATTTAGCTGCTGCTTTTGGTTAAACGGTCTTGTCTGTCACTGAGACTTTGTGAGAATCCACTGTAATTATCTGCCAGGATTATAGGCTGATCCGATCAATCTTAACCCTCTCCAGCCAGTTCAGACTTGTAGGAGCCACCCTGATAAAATTGGGCCATAATTGATATTTACAGTCTGACATCTACAGCGGTTGTTGAACTTTGCTGTCGGGGAGTAATAAAATCATCTGAAGAGCATGACTTCAGCCTGTAAGTCCTGAAATCAGGGTGCAAGGGGCGAAATGCTCTGGTGTTGTTTGAATGCTTAATCAAATGTTACATGGCTTTCCGCCTCAGATGACAAGCACGACAGCGGTTATTCTTCCCCTTTCTTTTAGCACTATATAATGATTGTGCTGTTGTCACTGTCTCCAGGCCTTTTCTGCACACCCAGGACATGTACTTCGTGTTTGTCCAGCTGCTGTCCAGTGGTTCAGCCTGGTTTGCCATCATCATCATTGTCATCACTTGTCTCTTTCCTGATGTGATGAAGAAAGTCCTCTACAGACATTTACAGCCCACAAGCACGCAGAAGAGTCAGGTAATGATGGGGGAGAGTGCAGAAGTATTGATATTCCCAGGATATACTGTTTCTCTGTGAACAACACTTCTTTATTGTGGGCATCACCTAACCTGCTCCCTGTTACGCAATTTTTGCACAAAATGGAGCAGCAGTGAAAGACTGCGTAATCCCAAAAGGTGTGCACATACAGGATTTAGGGCAGATCATAGCTGTGTGATTACCCATCACATCAAACAATACAAAGTGCAGCTGTTTGCATTAAATAGTTGAAATGTGAATGTTAGATGCTGCAACAAACAGAAGGGATAGTAAAATGTCCATCATAGAGACAAAAAGTTGCTCTTGGTTGTGTAAATGCATGTAGTTATGTGTAAGCTCCTGTAATTATGAGCTTCACTAAACAGCAGCAGGCAGTTAAAATCTTTGTTCACAGAGATGCAGCATGCTCTGGTATAACATGGCTGCTGATTGCTGTATCTGGGTCTATCACTGTCTACATTTAAGAGGAAAACATCCAGGAAAACCCTACTCTTGATACCGTCTCTTACAAGAATACAACTGTCTGATTTAAGGATGAGAGCCATGATCAAGTAGTTGATGTGACAGTGGAAACACTATCTCATAAACCTACTGGCCTGATAACAGAAGCAGCGCTTTTAACAAACAAGAATTTGTCTTTTAGTTGTAAATAATAAAGGAAACCTACTTAAAAATGCTGGGATGGACTTACATGGCATGGTTCTTCAGCTGCTGCCCTGCAGGTTTTAGCTGTTTTCACCCAGATCAAATGAAACTGATCATCTCCACACATTGTTCCTAATATTAGGGAAGTGTGTTAACAGCTGTTGTGACATATTTTATACCACTTTTTTTCTCAAGATGTTCCACTTGCCAAACCCTCATGCAGAGATGTCTGAACTTTAGAGCTTTTGCTTGAGGTAATGTTAAAATGTTAACTAAAACAAGGAAGAAACAGTTATGCTATATTAGCATTGTTTTATTGCTTGGTTTTTAGGAACTTTTCATGCAGCTCTTTATGGTCATATTGTAGGTGGCTGCAAAGAATCCTTACATCTGGATTGACTCAAGTAATCAGCATGTATTGTAACTTATAATCTCTCCTGTAACACAAGTAGTTCAATTAAGCCAAAGCGGCCACATTTCTTAGCTCCTTTTCCTACCTTTAACCATCACAACGCCTTGTGTTCTGTTGCAGCAGCCGTTATCATCTACATCAGGGGTGTCCCAGTCCAGTCCTGAGATCTACTACCATGCAACCCTTCTCCAACACATCTGAATCGAATGAATGCCTCATGATCAGCACTCTGCAGAGCTACATGACATGTAGATGAGAAATCCAGCTATTTGAACCAGGAGTGTTGGAGAAGGGTTGCATCTAAAGGTTTCGGGATCGTAGCGCTCGAAGACTTGATCAGGGCACCATTGATCGACATGGAGCAGACATCCAAAGCAATAAAAATTTTAGATCGCCACTGAAATACAAAGCGCTTTTGTAATGTTACATCTTCCTTAAAACATGCAAATATAGTGACTTTGTTTTAGCAGTTTGGACGTCCCTGGGACATGTACTGTATATCATGCAGGCTAATAATAAAATGGTACGTTTTTGGTATATTTTACAGCCCTTGTCTGCACATTCCTGTTAATGAGCCATTAGTTTGGGCAAACTGTGTACAAGCTGAGAAACAGCTAACACTTTGAGGCCAGCGGTGCTCGAGGACTGTAGGTGAAGAACCTTGTTATCACATGACTACGTACATGAATGTGGTTATTATTGGTTAACCTTTCTGCCTACATTTTAGACCTGCTGTTTTTACTCATTAAATCAATGTTTTCTTTCTCTCCAACTATATTTGTTTGCTACTGCTTGCTTCTGGATGTTTTAAGAGATGACTGGGTTTTTGGTCATCAAGGTTTACTATCCTATTGTAAATGTTTTCCTGCTCCAACACACCTATTTTAAATGTAATGCATCTCCCCAGCTTGTTAATGGACCATTAATCTGAGTGAGGTATGTTAAAGCAGGGAAAGGTTAAAACCTGCAGGACTGTGGCTTTTTAAGGACTGGAATTGGACGTTTCTAGTATAAGTAGATTTGACACACAGAGCCTGGGGAACAGATCCAGTTCTATAAGATAGATGTAAAGAAGAACCTGTAAGAAATTTATGTGCAAATGGAATATGCAGTCAGAAATGTGTCTGCAGAAGACTATTCAGATCTGAATCAGAACAACCATTTAGGTTTTTACCAAAGCAAAGTGTTGGTAAAAATAATTTCTAAGGTACACTGGTTAAAATTCAGAATGGCATCTAATTAAAGCGTAAAGTTTCACCACTGGCAAGTGTTTTTCTTTCCCTTTTCTTTGGCCAGTGTTTGATTTATTGCATGTTCTGACGTGGGGGTGGGAGTAGGGGTATAAATGAAATTTCCCATAATATGAGCCGGGCCTGGAGGTAGAAAACAAACTTTAATGTCAAGAAAACTCAAAGTGTCAACAGCAGGGGAAACGTTTTAGCGTGCCATGTTTCAGTAGTTCATTATTTTCAGCCCACTTCCTAACAGGAGTGGCACAGTGTTCATGCTCCCGCATGACTGCCTCTGATCCAGAGAGATGCACAATGAGCAAACAACACAGGAGACCTGGGTCGTTTCTGCACGGATTTCTTCATGTTTTCCTTTAATTGAATGGGACCGTGCATATTAATGATTGTATGATATCTGTAAAATGTATAGCGAAATGCTCATTTCCATCTGTAGTCCCATAGAGCAAGCCCATAATGACATATCAACAATAATGGGAAAGATTAAACGATTATATGCATCAGCACATAGTTAAAAACATCCTCTTTGAAAGGTCCAATCTTTTGTGGTGTTTGTATTTTCTGCTCTGTCCTTTCAGAAAGTAGCCTTTGTATGGATTTAGTGTTTAAATCCAGACGTTTGTGTGTAGGAGGGAGAGAGTAGCTTGATTTCTAACATCTCTGTGTGTCTGTGTTCTTCATCCTCTCTGTGCTCTCCTGGTGTAGATGTATTCCAACCGAGTGGTGATAGGTGATGACTTCATCGCTCTGCAGCCTTTGTCCAGAGCTAAGACCCAGCTGGGCAAAATTAGGTAGAAGATTTTAGATGTATTCAGGCCTGGGCTTGACTTAGAAAAAACTGATTACAGGAGTTCTTCATTCAACAGCAATATTTCTACAAAGATTTTAACAATTTTATTTTTCCTTCCTGTCATTCTTTGCAACAATTTGCAAACATCTGAGCATAAAAAACAGCTGCCTCAGTTAAATTAGCAGCTTAATATGAACTATTTAATACTGAATGTGCACATTTCTAAGGTTTAAACTCTGAAACATGCCTGCTGTTACTAAGCATACAGATTTAAAAAAGAAGCATTGCTTTGTAGAATAAGTACTCCTGTTTATACCCATTCATCCATTTTTAAACAGTATTCTTTCTCCCAGGTCTGGACCTTTTTATGTAGTCTTCCTCTGGCCTTTTTCCTCCACTAGCAGGACTTCCAAGTCATGTGCTGTTAGTTTTGGAGCAGGGCCTTTTGGTTTTATATTTGCATGCTCTGGACAGCCAATCAGCATTCTCTGTGGTCGGGGTGGGAAAATAGAAGTGCCTTTTGGGGTCTTGCTGGGTTAAAGCATTTTAATGCATGTGCTGCATATTATTAAATACGCTGATGTGTGTGTTTGAGTCCTCCTCCTCCTCGCAGCATGATACTATCATTACCCTTCCCACCCATCCACAGCATGGACAAGTTGATAAGTGGATGACAGAGTAAACAAGTGTCTTAATATCAGCTCATGTGGAGCAATGTTGTGATGTGGGGTTGTATTTTTAGAAGCACAGTTCTGACCATGTCCTCTCACTCATGTTGTCATGTTGATTACTTGCAAAGTGAGACTTCAGTCAAATGCATGGTTCAGCCCTTTAAGAATCTTGTATCATCATAAATGATGCACCTTCTTGTTTAGCCAGTCGATTGTCTTCTGACTGGTTTTTCCCACTTCAGACTTCCTCCTCACCTCAGAGTTGCTCACTCGCATGGTTTCAGCAGATTCATAGGTCAAGGCTGATGATGTACTTCTGTGCATGAGTGACTTTTGAACTGTTCTGGAGCATCTTACAGAGCAGCATGATGACTGTCCCGTTGGAAGCATGAAAAGCTGTCCCATGTTTAGATGTTTTAGAAGAGCGAATGCAGAATCACACTGTGTAACATCTTAAGCAGCCTGCAAGAGAAATCTTCAGGAATTTAACATAATATTAGATTTTAATTGGATTTCTTTTAAAGAAAAGAAAACAAGGTCATCATTTTGTAGTTATTTTAAAGGCATGCTGCATCCATGTCTATCTTTACAGCTGTGTAGCATGGTTCTTAGACATTTGCTTGAGAGTTTTTTTACAGAAAAAAATAACCAAATATATTTTTATTTACATTGCATCGAGTTGCCAGTTTATATTTAACATAAAAACTAATAAATCACACTTTTAAGACTTATGCTCATTGTGAAGGCTGCAGTTAGATGTAGATTTTAAACCGTGCTGCACACAGATGCCTCAAAGTGCCTTAAATCAACTCTCGCTGATAAAAAGAGGGAGCCAAATAGTCTAAACACTTCTGTGTTTGAGTAAAATAGATTGCTAATGTAAGCTGGTGACTGATTAGGTTCTCTGTGCCATTAATAATGTAGAGAGAGCTGATCAAATGATCAAATTCACACAGCATTTACCAAATATAATTTTATATGAGGGCACAGAAGCATGCAGATGCCATTTACTGCATTCAGAATCAAAGCAGTATATTCATGTTAATCTGCAGTATAATGCAGTTTATTTAGTTCTGTACCTTTCAGGGTCTGCTATATGTTTTATTATTCTTCCCTCATGAGATGAAATGAATGTAATCATGAAAGTACCCAGAGGGCTCTCCTGGGTGTAGCTGCTGTTTGCCTACTCTGGCTGTGATGGATTCAGCAGCGGGTTAATTGGCTGACATACTAATGGACTTCGTTTTATCTTCACTTCCCCCGAGAAATCTTCAACACTCTTAAAGCTTCTTTCTGCTCATTTGCTGCTTAGTTTTCCAGCTATTTCTGAGCACACCTTCCCTCAATCCAGTGTGCTCGGGTGTCCGTCTCCTTTTGGGAGTAATGCTTCCTTCCATGACCTTAACTGGTGACGATGATTACCACTCATTCTGAAACAGGAGGTGGTTCAAACCTGCACGGTGAGACCCTCTAAAACCAGGAAGAAGGCCTAATTTGCTCTTGTGAGCTAAAAATGTGCACCCACTTTTTTAAGATATTGACCAGGTCCAGTTTAAGTACTGAAGACTTTGATTGCTTTGCTCTGTGTTTACTGCATGTTTACATGCACTTAGAGCGCTGCGGATTGAGGCTCCTATAGTTCCCCAGTCAGCTGCCTCCTGCTGATCAGTACTGACTGGCTGCATGATTCAGGTGTTTGCTAGTCGGTGGTTATTTTCTGGTTGGTAAATGAGAAACACTGAAAAACATATCCATTCCAACTATAACTATTTAGTCTTTTTGTGGGCTCCTATGATTGCAAGTTTCCTTTGGTGAAGACTTTACCAGATGTGGGGCTTAAAATGATGTTAAACTAACACAAGCAGTAGGCTGTAAAATCAACAAGTTGTCAGATATAAACTTTTAAATCGTTCACAGGACTAAATGAGAAAAGATGGATATTTTTTGCAGTGCGATTGGTGATGTTGCTGTATTAATGTCTGGCCTACAACAGTCTACCTGGCTGACTGATGGATAAACTGTTTGATTCGCCAGCAGGGCTCACTGTAAGCATCTTGTGTTCTTCAGATGGAAGAGGGTGAGGGTTCAGTCGGCCCAGAATATGACCCTGTTAAAGCCCAGCGGAGCCCAGGGGAGGACAATTGGCACCTGCTAGCTGCTTATCCTCCCCCTGCTGCCCCCGGCCCAGACCCATGCTTCCCCTAGGTAGTACCATACATGTACTTCACTCCCATCGTCCTCATTATACGATCACTGCCCTGGATTGACCTGAGGACCTACCAATCCTGTGCACCCCCTCACAGATGCAGTAACCTGCACATGTCCTTATGTTTGGTTACAACGACCTGCACCTTCAACCATTATCCCATGGCTGTATGTGGCAGCTGCCCTTTTATTTCCCATGTGAATAATACTGTTCCTGTATGTCTTTCTGTCTGTATCACCTCGTATATGAATGACCCCATACTGTCCCACCCAACCATGATTAACTCCATCCTTCCCAATCCTTCTATGAATAACCTCATCCTTCCCAGCCCAGATGTGACCGATACTGTCCTCCCTTCCCCAACCATGATTGTGCCTGACTTTCCCTAACCTGGTCTCTATTCACCCCTCACTGTTATTGATCAGGTATGGGTTCAGAGTAAAGACAATGAGAGAATGCTGTTGGCATGCTGGTTTTATTTTCTTTGCCATTCATTCAACCACCTCGAGCTCAGTGATGCATCATTGTTTGCTTGTAACTGTTTTATGCCTCATGTTTTTACTTCCTGTTATTTAACATTGTTTGCTTTCTTACCATCGTGTTGGTGAACACTGTGTGCTTATTATTACTAAAACTAAGAGACTAGTAAACTGTTTGATCCAGACCAAGCTGTGAAACTGAAAAAGGAAGTCCAGTTCATAGTAGTTCAGCTTAATCTGACTAAAACTAGTCCATTATGTGCTTCACGTTAGTCCAGTCTATAAATGTGCTCATTTAAAAAATAATTGCCAGGTTAGCAGATTGCATCAAATCTTCTCTGATTCAGTCACCCAGAAAAATGTGAGTGAGGGCAAAGCTTTTAACTTCAGTGTGTCTGAACAAAGTGAATTCCTCACCTCATTTGTTAGAAACATTACTTTTTAGAAATGCTCACTTCAGGTGAAACGGCTTCTGTAATTGTTTTACACACTGATGTAAAGGCATGTTGGCTGAATGAGGCAGACCGTGTTAGAGGACATTTTACCAACAAAATGACTCCACTAAAGGATTCTTTTAACTTGACTTACACCTCTCTTTAGGATTTTTTTTCTTTATTATATAGTAGAATTAAGTAACTCTTGTTTTAATTTTCCACTGTATACCTTTATATCATCTGTGTTGGCCATGTGATGGACTGCCCCAGGCTCCAGCCCCCTGCAACCCTGAATTGGAGTAAGGTGTAAAGACCACCTGACCGTGCTGCAATGCGAGCTTGTACTCTGATTGTTTTTCCTGCGACCAGCCAAGGAGCAGATGCTTTGACAAAACCGTAAATTTGATCACAAATCCATGAAATTTGATTAGAGGTTGTTGTAATTGATTCTAGGCTGGAGCTGAGCATCTTTGTGTTTTATTACCCTCCTCATGCTCATGTTTTAAAGCCATGCAAAGACCAAACGTTCCTCAGTGAGACTCATTCAGATGCTTTTTAAAAAGAAGGTCCACTCCACGCCTTCCTCTCTCTCTTCCTCGCTTTGTCTCTCTCCCATCACTTCCCTGTAGCATTTAGTTCATAAGAATCATCTGATCCCACTTGTTTCTGAGCAGCAGCTTCTTTAGATGCATCTAAACTCCACCGACAAATCTGATTAGCCATGAAATTAAGAGGAGAGGTTTCTATTTGCTTCTATTCTGTGCAGTTTCACATTGATGACATCAGTCAGATCTGTACTGACTATAAGAACACGGTCTTTCCTCTAATCACATGCATCCATGGATTTAACAAACACTAAGTTTGCATATTTTATTCAGTATATGACTTGGAGTTGGTGACTTCCTTACACTTAGATTTTTGGTTTATAGTTCTTTAAAGCTCAAAGAAGGCAGGTTTGACCATAACCATGATGGAAATGTCTCATTTTGTACGGTAGCTTTTAATTGTTGCTTAATTCTTTCATGGTTTCCAACAAGGCCAAAAACAATTACACTAAAATAATCTCCCAATCATCTTCATTTCACCACTTTAAGTTGTATTGTGTGTTTGTTTTCAGGTGGAGCATTTTGTGTTTGGTTGCAACATTTTGATCCCCAGTGTAGCATGCTTTAAATGGGTCCTGTTGTAACAGCATGCAGTTTATCATCCAGTTGCTCTTATCATCCTGCTACTGGGTGATAAGGCACTGATAAGACACATAAAAGACAATCAGCTTGTATTTTATTGGGTTTAATGTGTGATTTCTTCTCTTTCTCCTTTCCCTTTTCTTTCTATTCTTATTTCTCTGTGATTCAACTTACTCTATATGTACTATTCACATCACCTTTTTACTCACCTTCTCTGGCTCTTCTTCTACGCTCTCACCGTCTTTGCACTCAGTCTCTACCAGCCTCCCAGGCGCAGACCCTCAGCTGTGTGGAGTCCATGTGCTGCTACCAGCATGGGCAGAGCGGCTGTTCCCGCCTGGCCCGCCTCCTGGAGCAAATGACCGGACAGTGCAAGGCCAGCGCTAACAATTGCCAAGCATCCAGCCGCAACAACAGGTGGGGAGGACGACCACAACGGGAAACCATAATTATGAATCTCGATGAGCCCTCGCCATCTCTTGGTGTGAAAAATTTGGGCTGCAGTCCTGACTGTTACTGTTCATGAGGGGACCGCGACTCCACTCGGAAGTTGTGCAGACGGTCGAAGGCACACGTGGAAGCCAAGTTCAGAAGGTGTAGAGTCAGATTGTAGGTCTTAGCAGCCAAAAGAAGAGCTGAATGATGAAGATGAGTGGATCAGGTCTACATGGACTGTGCTATTGAGTATGATATTTTGTTGGTGCGTGTTGGGAGGGTTTTGTTTAACCAGACAGAAAGGTGTGCTTTACCTCATATTCACGGTGAGCGTTGCCTCCAAAATGCATTGAAACCAAATCATATAGGTTAGCCATTGACTATATTGTGATGGGCATCCATCAGCATGGCACAGAGGTGTGGCGTTGCATGAGATAATTTAAGGTTGCACTCATTTTCTTTCCTTTTTCTTTTCTGAAGTCCTTTCAATGTTCTGTGTCTGCAATGTACATGTACCCAACAGGTCTCAGTAGCACACTGTGTTGTCTGCAGCTGATACAAACGTATTAGCCCACGTGTCTGTGTCTTTATCAAATGCTATGATTGTTTTCTGTTGTCTTATTTGTCTTGTCTGCTTTCATGTGTAATTCTGCCATGACAGCATAAAAGTGTGGTGTCATGTTCTAGTACGCCTTAACTGATTACATCATCGCAGTAAAACTGTTAGCGTTCTCACTTGAGACACCTTTTAAAGCTGCACCCGGTAACCTTTTGAGCCTGAAATGACACAGAGTAATGTATGCCCTTTAAAACACCGTGCTGGTAATAGTGATGTCACTTTTCTGCATGTCTGAGTCTCGGATCCATTTTGTGATGAGAGATGAAACTTCAACGCTGTCGGAGCGTTTGGCCTGGTGCAGCTTTAAAAACCAGTAAGCTGAGCATACAGTTTGTTGGTCTGCCCAGTCTGCACTTTTTTTGTCTCTACCTGAATCTCAGCAACTGTGGGGTCATTGATTAATTGACCTGATCAGTCCTTTTCTGCTGAGCTATCAATACTTCTGAAAACATCTTGGGAAAGTGTGCATAGATTAGATGTTGCACTCTGTGTAAGCGATTTGCAGAGGACCTTTGGGTGGTGTTTGCATGTTTTTTTCATAACCATGTGAGAACCACGTGGATCTGTTCCTCCTTTTCTCCTCAGCTCCTCTGGACAGCGAGCAACCATTCAGGCTCCAGAGGACGACTCATCACTCAGATACAGAATAAGATCTCTCTGTGAGACTATAATGGCATCTCTCTTTACCTTTTAGATATTCATTTTAAAGTTTGACACAACCTACTGAGCATTAACTGTATTCTGTGTCTCAGTGTTATATTATTTCTTACATTTTGTGCAGAATATCCATCATGCAGTGATGTATTTATGCTGCCAGGGTCAGTTCTAGCAAAGAAATCCAAACCTTCAGGGTGAGATTGGCACTAAATGAATGATTCAATTCCTTCCTGTGGGGATGATTGATCTGTTTTCTGACCTTGGCACAAAGCACCCAATTGGATTTCTCCAAGTTAGCAAATGGCTGCCAATTCGTTCCCCCAGTAGGGTAAAAAATATACGACAAACGTAAGAAAAAATGCAGACGTTTGCTTTTGACTGTGAGCAGGAAGAATGAGAAAAACCACAGCAGTGTTACACTCTGCACAAGCCGCACAGCTTTGTCCATACATTCTTAAAATCTTAATGTTCCCAATTTTTGGGGATCTGAAAAAGTAATGGATTACTAAGAAGAAGTATAGGGACTCCTCCCACATTTGGCCTTAATGCTAGGATACTGCCATGGAGGAAGTATACCCACCTATTCCTGTATTCTATGAGTAATGACTGGAATATATATCAAGCATATTTACCACTTATATACAACAAAAGGTATTTATTCTGCATTTATTGGAAGCCCGATAATAGTGCTGCTTATATTTAGCCTGCTGTTGCAGTGTTGAATGCGGGCCACAGCTGAGTCGTGGCCGGGGACAATGGAGCGGCACACAAGCATGGTTATCAGAACTACTTTCATTATAAGCTACATACAGTAGAGACCTGTGTTTCTGTCCTTATCAGATATGAGGTGAAAAACAAGTACTTACCAGGAAGCTTCATTAACAGCAGAAACATGCAGATGAAAGCATCCTGTGCAGATTCTTCACCTAAAACTGTCTGAGTTGTGATTTCACACGAACAATCTCAACCTAAAGCTTCAGCATTTGTCGCTCTTCCAAACTGAATGAGAGGTTTATTTTTTTTTAAAAATGGGCAGGTTTTTGCTGACATCCTGTTACCATGAGCCCCCCTGTGGTTCCTTTTGTTCTGCTTCGAAGAGCTCGCTTAACCGAGAGATGCTGTGGGGAATTAGCTTATTTTTCTCTCTCTTCCCCGTAATATACCTCCTGTATCTACTAATATTTTTCTACTGGATCCTGAAGCCTTATATGAGCTTCTGAGAAGAGGCCAATACCAAGGGCGTGCTTGTTTTCTACCTGCAGATGTTTTTGTTGGGTGGAGTTCTCCGTAACTCGTCTTCTAGAAGCTACAAAACAAGAACGCCCACACTGTCCTGTTGCATGAGGGCTGCTGCTGCTGCTGCCTTTGGGATTTTATACAGTGTAAACCTGTGTTCCTCTCTCACACTTCCCCTCCCTCGTGTCCTTCTGCATCTGAAATCTGCATATTTGTTGTTTGACCTTCCACATGAATTATTTATGTGCTGTAAATGTCCCCTGTGAGCGCGATCTTGTCAGAAATCTACCTGTAACCGTGTCTGGTGCTGATGTTTCTTTAGCCAATCATGACCCGGAGAGCAGAGACGGCTTTAGAGCGTAGATGCTGCTTCTCCCCCCGTCCTGGTAGATAAGCCGAGCGAGCAACGCAGCACGTGAGAACATCTCCTCAGTCATGAGTCTATTTAAAGTTCCTGTGTGGATTAAGGCTGAAAGTCTGAAAACTGGTGTCTTCATATCGTAAAGCAGTTTCACATTGAAGGGTCGTAGATTGAGTCGGAGAAAAGGATTCAACAAGTGTGGAAGCAGTGGTCAGACTCATCGTCATGGGAACGTCTGTTTACGCCGAAGGGATGCTGATGATGCAGTTTTCTGCTCGCCGTTGCTTTTTGATGATTAGCTCCAGTTCATGTTTGATTTGTTTCAGCACAGTAACGGTTGGGTTTATGGTGACCTCGAGCAGCAGCAAGCTGTGATGTTCATGTTGTGTTAGTGTTTTTCTCCACCGGGTCACAGTGTGAATAATACGATCCTACACGTTGATGAGACTCATGCAGAGGTTTATTTAGTAATATGCATTAAATGGATTGTAGCAGATATATGTGGGTAGTATGAGCCGTATTTTTCAGTAGATGTAACATTTGGTTACATTCATTAAGCTTTCAGGATGTTTGAAGTGGATAAAAAAGGAAAGAATGATGATTGTTAATCATGTTTTGTTTTTCTCTTCATTTATAGTTGTGTTGAGTAACTCAAGTCTCTTCTTAACTCCTCAAACAACAAAAGCTAAAGACAAAACCCATAAACCCGTTTAATTATTAGCTTTTTTTTGCTACTTATTTATTTATGCTACTTTTTAACTGCTCTGCTATCCTCACAAATTTCCCTCAGCTTGTTTTTCGGTGCCACCGTGCATGATCATGAAAATGCTTTCTTAGCTTTATTCCATCCATGAAGATTTTTTTCCATATAAACAGAATTTTCTGATAATTGTGGATATTTGGCTGCTTCTTATTGGACATTGCTGTTAATCTGATTGGTGGAATCCATCATGTGCTGATGGAAAGCTCAGTATGGATTCATCATATAGAGTCTGGATAAACACTAGATTTGTAAACTTGGACGGGACATAAATGCCCGGAAACTCTGTTGATCACCAGAAATCAAAACAATCAGACCTAATTTACCCAACAGAGTTACACAGTTCTGAGAGAATAACAGCATGAGGGATGATGCTGGGTGGCACCGGCTGGGTTTTATGGGTTAAAATAAATCCACTGAATGTAAACCGAGCCTGGTGGCAACATTAGTGAGTCACTGAGAGACGTTTGATACTCATCACACTCTTCCTTCATCCATCCTTCCATCTTCTCTGCTTCTTCCAACCTGGTTGACTAGATTGAAATCACAAATGTATTGATGGCTAGCGTTAGTAGCACCCCACACACACACACACACACACACACACACACACACACACACACACACACTTCAGTGTCCTAACCGCCGCTCCTGCCTGTTTTCAGGGCTTGGAGCGACACAGAGAACTTCTACTCCACCGATCGCAGCATCCTGACGCTGTCACCCATCGAGGCCGCCCACGCCTGACTCCCAGGGCCACTGACTTAACACACACAGCCAAGAGCGAGCGAGCTACCACTCAGCCATGAGTCATAACCACCACCCCCACCCCCACCCACCATTTTCTGAATCTGCTCTTCTTAAGCTCAGCTGGATGCAGTGACAAACAGGATGAGGAGCTAGAGGACTCAGCTTAGTGCTTCAGGCGACTTTACCTGTCACCTTTTTGTGTCCCAGAGTGAATTGATTTCTAGAAAGGCTGAGAACAAAATGACGTGGGAACGTAAGGAGTCACATTCCTGAAGATACAGAAGAGACAATCGTTACATGAGCATGAAAAATGGGATTCTTTCTCCCTACAAGGTGGCTGTAGGTGTTATGTAATGCATTTAAAATGTCTTCAGGGGTCAAAGTTTATCTGTGACCGCTTTCAGATCAGTTCTCAGATCTTTTTAAGGAAACATAATGGAGCTTTCAGATGTCAGGTACCTACTAATCTGGGTATTTCAGATAGCACAGAAGCTCAGATGATTTAGACGACATGTCATTGTCTCCATAAACCTCCACCTCTGGGCTGTCTGCTCCACTGCTGCATCTTCATTTCATTCAGCCGCCTGTAGCATCCAGATGTTCTGCTGAGACCTCCGGTCTCTGAGCATCGTCTCCACTGTGGTACCAAAGATCAGAAAACCTGAGCTGGAGTTTATAAGGAAAACAAAGTGTTTATTTTTGTGCCTGATTGTACAGAAGCTTATATTCTTAAGAAGAATTTGTTTGTGTTGCTTTCTAGTCGGAGCTGTTCAGGCCTTCGTTTCCTCGTGCATCACTCTGAACGAGGCCGTTCAAAAGCCATACGTTTTAAAGAGGTTATATTATTAATAGTTTAGTACTGTGGATAGAAGCTGTTCAAACCTCTTACTTTGTACTTGTTCCCTTTAAATGCCTTTTTCTTAATCAGCCCGATGAGCCAAAGCATCTCAGCATTACAGAGTAGCATCAGGCAAGCTGAAAGGTTCACCGCAGAGAATATTTCCACCTGTAACGGTGAGCAGCTTTGTGAGATTGTGGCTGGTGTGTGTTAACCCAGACAGCAGAATGTCTCTTACAGAATAAATATATTTCACTTTAAGCAGAGAAAAGGCAAAATGTTTGCACGTTACATCAACCCATCACCATTTACGTCATCTCTGTTTTCATCATGTGTTTCTGCTGCTGGTGTGTGCATGTGGAGGGATTTGGTGCTCTGAGAGGACACGTGCTGCCGGCAGGGCAAAGGTCAAACCCGTCTCAGATGCTCAGTTCGTCCTCATGACTGTTCCAGAGTGTTACTGAAGTAGCGTCTATTCCCCAAACTCCCAACAAAACACACTGACCAGTACACACATCAGCAGACACGGGGAGGAAGTGAGGCGTCGTGTGTAGGAAGTGTTCGGTGCATTTTATGTCTGTTCACACAGCTGACAGTGGGACGATGTATTTATTATTATTACTGTATTTCTTTTTTGTGTTAAATGTGTCAAACATGTTGGCATGTGTAAACCTGTATGTTACAGCATTTTCAGAATTAAAGGATGTTTCCAGACAGACGGCTCCATCCAGCAGCAAGGAAACTTCTTTTAGGTGTGAATCTGTTAAACATCTACATTTATTCTCCTCTAATCTGTACCTGCATTTAGAAAAATGCTTGTTTGCTATCATACAAAGCTGTTTATGGACAAAAATAAGCCGTTGATGTTTCTACTCTCCCGTTTAACACCGAGATGGAGGATCAGACAAAGCGGGTGTAGCCACCATGAAACATGAGCTGCATCACTCTCTAAGCTGCTTCCTCATCGGGGAGGATTTCATCTCTTATTACAGTCTGCTTGAAGCTTAAGGATCAGTACCTCGTCTCCTTTTGGAACTGGTTTTCTATTAAAGACTGGATTCATCGTTTTCCTTCGGGTTCACTGTGAAAGTCCAGCTTTCTCTCGTAACGCTCAGCAGGGGTGATGCGGTTGGCTTCAGACACGCTACCTGGATTTTAAAAACAACCCTAGAATTAAACTTTTCACACACATTGGATGGGAAACGTAGTTCCTGAGTCAGATTTGATGCCCCCTTGTGTTTAATGTGAAGAACTACACAGTTCCAATAAAACCTCATGAAAATGTTCATCAGATTGTTTTTGGCTGTAAAACCTAAGATAGAGTCGCTCTCCGGTTATTTTTCTATCCAAACAGGTGAGGGGAAACATTCAGCAGCAGCGCTGTCATCGGGTTGGACGCGAGGCCTCTGGGGTGTTTCAGAAGCAGATTACTCAACCGCATAATTCAAAATGGTGATTTAATATTTTATCACGCCTCTAACCCTGATTACCACGTCATCCATCAGACGCACCGTCCAAATTTAATCAGACATCTTATTAGACAGTCGCACTGTTGCAGCTGCTAAAATCTGCCCGTGTCTTCCTGCTGTCAGAAATCCCGGTATTTATTATTATTTATTAAAGGTTGTTGTGTCCATGTGAGTTTGATTTCAAACCTCTACAAATACTAAGCATCATCCTGATGATCCAACATAAGTATTTGTCCTTGTTGCTTTGATGAAATGTTTCAGTTTCAGCTAATTTAATAAGTTCACATGCATTCAGGAAGCAAAGTGGTTTTCTAATCTAATCAGTTTTTTTTTTTTTTAATGAAATCAGCTTCGGGGGGTCTGAATAAAATGTCAGACGTGTAGGTTTGTGCAGCAGAATGTCATGTGACTAATCATCCAGACAGACACGGGACGGACGATCGTGTTTTCTTCGAGCTGCACCAGACAACACCGCCTCCATCAGCCGTCTGTCCTCCTGTCTGTAAATCTGTCTCATAGCTAAAGATTCTATTTACTGAATAAATGCATTTTTCCAGAGCTGATTGTTGGAGTTTTTTCTTTTGGAGAGCGTTCATGAGAATAAATGCATCTGGCTCATTAACTCTGCAGGGATCAGATCCCCCCCTAACTAGTGTTTCAGAGCAAAACATTCAAACCATTAAAGATCTTTAAGTGGAAGCATTTTCAGGGATGATTGTGCTCATGCATCCTGGATTTTCTCCTCTTCCCACACTGATCCGGACTGTGGAGACACCAAACCGGCTGCCAGGAAATTCTCGTTCCGTTTCAAGGCAACCTTTTTTTTTTTTTAATCCCATTACAGCAAATGAGCCAAAGAAAGAAGGTAAACTTCCTGTGAAAAGAGTTTCTCTATTTGTTTCATTCTTTCACATTTCATGGAGAATAAACTGAAATTTGTAAATAAAGGCACTGCAGCGCTGCATGCTGGGATGGGAGCTCCATCCTGTTATCTCACAGCAAAGTCAGCTGGTCGAGAAACTAAAAGGAGGAATCAGAAACCCAACGAGGGTTCTGCTTTTCTGGTTTTCTACTAAACTTTTTTCCCTACAATCCTTTAAAATAAAAACGTTTCCAAACTACAGTTTTATTGATGGAAGTATATGCAGAGAATTTTATTAACGTACAATATAAAGGCACTTACAAACTAACATTTGTAATGCTGATAAGTTATTGCATCCATCTTTCACCTTGTAAAACATCATGAGTCTGAGGTGAGGACTGCAACACACATCTGTGCCGTTACTGTAAATGTCTCTTAACCCTTTTGCTACCACATGGATCACTGGTGACACAGCTGCGTTTAAAACGTGCATAAAAGCATCTTCAAAATGATTATGGGTTTGTTCATTTCATTGAAAACTGGGTGTTTCAGACTCTAAAGGCATTTTCACCAGTATCTTTTAATACAATTATACAAAATGATAATAAAATATATTTTTAAAAAGGTCAAAGTGATGAATCTATATTTTACCTGCACTTTCACAGGTAGTGTAAGCGACCAGCTCCAGTCACCTGGTAAGAATACTTTAGGCAGCCGAGTGGCCGATCTGACCTTGGATCTACCTTCTGTACTCCAACAGGTCGGTCCAAAAGGTCCACAAACATGCTGGACTCCTGGTTTGAAATCAAAAGGGTTTTTTTTCTTTTAAAAGTGAAACTCAAAACCTGCTTATGGACAGTAACCGTGTTAAGACCTTTTTATTTCTACCTTACAAGTCTGTTCATATAATGCATTCCAGCCGAACTGTAACGTTACACTAATTATTTACAGACATATTAGAGTCAATCACAGGAGACAAATAAATAAATGTAAAGGAAATACAAATGCTTTTACGCACGTTTTTGGCTCAAGTCCACATCAAAATACAGCAACGCATCGCTACTTCCTGCAATTTTCCATCATCCAAACTGGCCGTTCCAATAAAGATCCGTTTTTATGGTAAAAATAAAAAAACTTACACAAGCTTATCCCAGTGTTAAAGACTATGTATTATTATGGTATGTAAAGATGTCTCTTGCATCAGAGACATCTGGTGTAAATACACCAGATGATACTTTTATGTATTTAATGCTTTAGTAGCAAAACATTTTTACATCTGCCATCATGGCTGCAGCTGCAGATACTATTGGATCAACTTCAGAGTTTTCTCCCTTTATAAATGAGCCCATTCTCACTCACATGTCAACCCAACTGGCCCATCAGCCTCTCCTCCCCTGGCTGCCTTCCCAGTTCCTGAGTTTCTCTGTAGAACAGCCTGGAGGACGTTTAGCCCTGCCGGGTTACATCATGTGATCCGACAGGGTCTGCACAGCCACACAAACTATTTTTACTCCATCTAACCGGTGAATCTGCAGGTAGAGAAGCACCACGTGTCAGGAAGCACAAATCAGACGAGGTGACGAGAATGTACGCTTTAGAAAATTTATTACAGTATTTAACAAGTTTAATATCCAGAAAACACAAAGAACAAACAGTTGAGTCTACAAGGCCTCTGATCACACGTAGAGGGATCTGCACAAAGCGCTCACATGTCGTCTACGTGATGATGTGTTGGTGCATTTAAAGAGAAGCAAACATCTGTCCCCTAAAAGCTCTGACCGACATTTCATCCTGCAGGGGTTATTTTGAAGCCAGAGACAAATCCCCTCACTAAAAATAACCCAAAGTGATTTCTACTTCTTTTTTATAAACGAGCTGAGCTGAAATTTCACTGCTGTTTATTTTAAGCTTATGATGTCATCATAAAAATATCCCATCAGATCTGACTTTGTGATTGCCACAACTCAGGAGTGTTTAGAGCCTGAAATCTGGAGTTTGAAAACACCAAAAAGCTAAATGGTTTTCCATCCGTAACCAGGGACGACAGATATTATGTACAAGCGGTCTCACCGTGGCATGCCGTAGAAGCAAAACAGAACATTTTTGATGCCTTATTTTGATTCAAACAAGCTCTTAAATCAAGACATTTCACCGCAACCTAAATGAACAAAGCCAAAATTCAGCCAGAACTAGCGAGTGTCTCCTTAAAGAGAAGACGTACGCAGTATAGGACAGATCAGGTGTTTTCCATTAAGCTCATTTATGCACGTTCACATGCGAGACATGGAAGCTTCTGGAGGAATTTGGGGAAAGAAAAGCAGCTTTGAAGCAGCTGATAGCAGCTGAGACATGTTAGCATAATGAAAGTCGCTCTCTACCGCTGACGGAGACGACGATGGTGTTGCAGATGGATCAAACGTGAAAAAATGGATCTCAGTCTGGAAATAAACATGATGCAACACCTGCATTTATTTAGTAAAAAATATCTACACTAGAGGAGATCAGCTGTGAGGGACTGAAGAGCTTCAGTGTGTGTGTGTGTGTGTGTGTTACTGGCTGCTCTCCTCCTCCCCCTCCTCCTCCAGTTCCACCAGAGCAGCGTGGCGATTGGCCTGAGAGCCCTCGCTGAAGAAAACCTTCTTGATCACGCCGGACTTGGGTGCACGGATGGTGTGCTGCAAAAGACCACATCAGCGTTAATACTCTGAAGAGACCGCAGAGGGACGTGTGTGTGTGTCGGCCAGAGCCAGAACCCCTCACCTCCATCTTCATGGCAATCATGACCATCAGCGGGTCTCCGACGGCCACTTTATCTCCAGCTTTCACCAGCACCTAAACACAAACAGCAGCTGCTTGAAACGGGTCTGTTTTCACTCTGAACTCGTTCACGTTGCAGCTTTAAGGCCACTTACACTTACTGACGTTACAAAAGATATAATGATTCACTCGTAATCATCAGTCCCAGTATACACACACAGGAAAGGTTTTTACTAGTAACTGAAGTATGCCAGATGATGCAACCTTCTGCTTCCTCTAACATCTCTGTGTGAAGAGGCTGACATCACTGCTGCACACGTATCTTTCAGCTACATGAATGATGTTGGATAATCCAGATTTTTAGAGCAAAGGAAGAGGCTTGAAACGCTTAAAGCTACATTAAGTCATTTATTAATTAAGTTATTAATATTTAATCTCTTCATGAAGCTTAATTTTCTATCTCCTGTCTGAAAATACACCCAAAAGAAAAAAATCTTCACAACTACGAGGGCTGTATGTATAATGTTGCAGCACTTCCTTCTCATTTCTCTGCTCTTCTTCTTCCATTTATAAACACATGACAGTGTTGAGATCATTAGCATATTCCTCCTTTCTCTGCAGGTCTTCCTGGGTAAAAGTTCGGTGCATGTTGATCTGTCTTTACCGTCCTCTCCATCCTAACCCTCCCTGAGCGGGTTCTGCTGGAGGTTTTGTCCTTATGCAGCTCAGGATGGGTGACTGGATCGAAGTCAGGATTCAATACAATCTGTTGGTTTTCCTTAGCTAAGCTATGAACTGGCTCAAACTGATGGTTTTAAAGATGAGATGAGATGTCATAGTTGTGAAGTGGCTTTTTAAATAAAGCTGACTTAAATTGAATTATGACAGAAGTGTCTGTTTAAAGTGATCTGAGGTAACATAGTTGTGAAGTGGCTTTTTAAATAAAGCGGAATTAAATTGAATTATGACAGAAATGTCTGAATTAAGCTAAATCGTGTGTTACTGCCAAAGAGTAAATTAATCTGGGACACAATAAAAGATGTAAATGATTGTCCACCTAAAACAACATGAGTAAACCTGAGAAACGACCCAGTTCATTTAGGAATGATGAGCAAAAGCAGAAGCTGAGCAATTTCACAGATATTTTCATATCTCAGTAACACATCATTCAGTTTTAACTCTAAAAAGCCAAACGCATCATATCTGATACATAAAGTTTATTCTAAACCCTGTTGTACACCATGGGATACTGTTTTCCATTATTTAGCCATGTTACGTGTAAGGTGCCTCCTTGCGTGTGCAAAGATCTTCAGTACTGCGTGTAACTCACAGGAGGCTCCCGGGATGATTAGGTTAATGAGCTGCTTTTTGTTCGGTGAGAAATAGAAAAACATGTGAATGAGAGCAGCTGGAAATGTATTGATTTTACAAAAAGATCAAACTTGTGGTGTGTTGGAGAAGAGCTGCGTCTAAAAGTTGCAGGATAGTGGATTTCCAGGACTGAACCCCTAATCTAGAGCCATCTAATCTAGAATAAATTTTTTAAAATTAAAAAAGAAAAAAAAAATTTAAAAACATTTTTTTAAAAATTAAAATATATTTAAAAAATTTTTTTTATTTAAATAAAAAATAAAAAAAACATTAAATTTTTTTTTAATTAAAAAATATATATATATATTAATTTTTTTTTTAATAAAAAAAAAAATAGAGCCACCATTTCAGTGTAAGTGTATTACGTTCTTTTCAAAGGTCCCGTTTTGAACCAGCACTAAAGTAAAACTAGTGATGTATTTAAACATTCCAGATGGCAGTGAATGACCAGGTTTAGACAGGTCCAGTGAGGGTGTGTTCTGCCAGCCCTCATCACGGTGCTTCTGTCAGGAGGCACCTTCAGAGGAAAATAACCATCTTCACCTTCTCTATGGTTCCAGTCATGGGGGCCACAGCTCCACCCTGAGCTCCTGATCCGCTAACGCCTGCCAGATACTTCGGCACCGGAACCGACACCTCTGAGCTCCCTTCCTGCCAGAGAGAAGCGATGAAGAAACAGTCTGATTATGATCATCTGCAGACTTCCTCCATGTTTCAGATGGGCTGTTTTAGTGTCTGTAGCTTTACATGTAAATGAGCTGCAGCTGGTAAGAGAGAGAAGACTTTTGTCATGCTTTCTCCTCTAGTTTAGGGTAAGAGCTAGAGTTTCCAGTCAGGAAAAGTGGTTTTTCTTTCTCACAGGATGCAGCCCAGTTTATTCAACGTATTGAGTCTTTAACAGCTGCTTCATATGTGCTTTACTAGAGAACAAAACCTACTGATTCATCCTTTGGGACAGAAACAGACTGCTACTGTACCAACGTACCATGGAGAACAGGTGCACCGTGTTGTCCAGTATCACCAGTTTGGGTCGGGACTTCACTCCATTTACTGAGCAGTGCAAAAAGGAAGCTCCGTCTTCCACTTCCACCTCTCCTGTAACGTGGTAGAGCTCCTCACCCACCTGAAGGAAGAGCGTGACATGATCAATATGAGGGGAA
Source organism: Pseudomugil gertrudae (assembly GCA_037177535.1). Classification (NCBI taxonomy): domain Eukaryota; kingdom Metazoa; phylum Chordata; class Actinopteri; order Atheriniformes; family Pseudomugilidae; genus Pseudomugil; species Pseudomugil gertrudae. The sequence goes on from JBAMHV010000015.1 coordinate 4,370,310, forward strand.
AAAAACTCCTGTTGGCTATGAGACAAACAAAACGTCCTCTGCAGTATTTTAATCCCCATTTAAAAACTCTTAAACATCTAAAAGACTCATTACTGTCTCATTAGTAAGTTACTGTCTTAATTGTATAAATGATGCATAAATTATTAAACTAATTGATAAAAAAGATTCATATGAATTTTAAGCAGAAAAACTGCTAATTTACTCAAAAATGAATAAAAATAATAATTGTACAATAGCTCACCTGCATACTGTAGCTTCCATCTTTGTTATACGTGATGACCACACTGACTTCTAATGATAAAAACAAGAAAAACTCCATCATCCTCTTCATCATCAGGACACAGAAGAGCAGCAGGACTTATTTTTGGTCTTGCAGAAATATTTTAATATAAAAGTTAAATAATGAATAAGAGCTGATTGGCAAACTGCCTCAAACCGGATCAGCTTTTAGCTTAATTATATCTGAGTTATGAAACTGGAAGCAGAATCAGTTCGTATTATTAATGTCTGTCATTAGCTCTTACTGCTGTTGGAAAGGAGAGCATTTACTGAAGCAGATTTCCATTTTTAAATCATTTGTTGCAGATTTAACCAGCAGCAGAGATGAAGGGAACTCCCGTATCAACCGTTTGTACCTTAAACTCTCGTTTATTGTGTGCTGAAATGAGACCGTTGGGCCATTTTAACATTATTATGCAGGTAATCCATAGGTACTTTAAAGGGGAGGCATCATGCAAAATCCACTTTTTAGCCCTTAAATACATGTTTTTATGCACTTTTAAGTGTTTAAATGCAGAAAATGTGAATTTATTCCCTCCTGATGCTGCACATATATCTGTATATTCTTTTTTGTCATATTTTTCAGTCTGTTTAATTTTCTTCATTACATTTCTTTATCTATTACATCACAGTATTTGCTGCCAAATATGGTCGTGGACTTCCTGGTAATCAATGTGGTGAATCTGATACATTTATAGTAAACTTACCAATAAAATGTTTCTCTGCCGGGAGATTAGCGTATCGCTGCTATCAAGCTACAAACAT
>JBAMHV010000015.1:4381913-4423222 GCA_037177535.1 Pseudomugil gertrudae
GGGTTTAGGCAACCATGAATAACAAGGTCAGCTTTTTGATGTTTTATCAAGACATTTGTTGAAAATACTAAACTTTTAAAACAGTCGTGAATTATTTTTATTTGTACTTTTTTATTTTAACTACAGAAAGCAATCATATAAATGAACAAATAAAGTATTTTAGATGCAGTTTGTTGGCTGTAACCTAGCATGAGAAAAGGATATGCATGTTTTTTCATAAGTTATAGACAAACTGTGGAACCACTGACGACCACTAAATCAACATGTGGGGCAGGAAACCAGAGCGGTTTGCTGATGGCTGTATAAATATGCCTCACTAAAACCGGAAGCTATCAGATATGAGCCTGTCTGTTATAAATCATGTACATCTGTAGTATAAAATACAAAAGCCCAAAATAAAAATTACAGTTAGTCATAAAAAAGTTGCATCTCTCTGTAACCTGTATTGCTAGCTGCATAATCTGCAGAGTGGAAACCTTCACTGACAAGTTAAAGACGAGTTATGCTGAATTAAAATATTACCAAACCCACCTGGAATAAAAGCAGCCAAGAAGAAAAGAGACCATCCACTTGTGTGACGATTTAGCACCATAGTTAGAGAAGAAATGAGCTGGAGGATGCAAACAGCAGAGATGCAGCCGATGTGGTTTGACTTGTAAATGTGAGACTATTTAACAGCTTACCGGGTGAAGGAAGTGATGAGGTGGAGCTGCTAGAATCAACACTCACACCACTGATGGTAAAAAGTCAGTTTAACAGTGAAACCAATGAACCTTGCAGCTGCTGAATCATGTGTGCTTGATGAGTGATTACTACATGACCACGAGCATCACACTACAACTGCCAATCAGCACAGCTGAGCCTTAGCATACCGGGACACAAACAAGCCGTAAAACATCCAGAATCAATCACACCTATATTAAATAATAATAGTTTGTTTTACTGAGACTGTCTTCACAGACAAACAAATGGGTTTAAATAAATGCTGAAATCTGGAAATATTGTTAATCTTTACTTTGTTTTTATCTTTTTCTTAATAACACAAAGACCTTCAAGCCCTCTTTGTAGCTTTTTCTCAACTCTTTTCTCTCCTGAAATGTCACTGCAGATATATTATATGGATGAACCTAAGAGATCTAACAGAAGCAGCAAAGACATGTTAGACAAGCTTTGTGCACCCTGTGAACTCAAATTTAGGCAAGATGCTACAGAAACCCTGTGTGATCCATGCAGACGGAGTGTGTCACTGCACAACAAATGTGTTTGACCATGTTTAACCTTGTTTGACAGATGTGGGGAAATCAGAGTGGCGCAGGCTAAAGATAAACAGGGACAAAGTACCATTTGAAGCACACAAACACACATAAACCCAAACTATGCACAACATGGTGCATAAACATGCACAGAGGGGATTTTTAGGCTGATGTTTATTTCTGTGTGTTTATTATGGGATTATGTTTGTGTGTGTAATAACAATAAAGAAGTTATTCCATCTCTTTTCGTCTCCTTTTTGTCTGCGATACTGTCGTATTGACTGGGCAGGTAGGAGGACAAACTAAAGAGCAAACATTTACTCTCCTTTTACCGACTGAGCATGGTGAGCATTATTGTGTGTGTGTCCGCTGTGCCCTCCTGTCCTCTGTGTTTGTGTCACTCCGTGTGTCATCATTTTTCCATGGAATTCTTCCTGCAGCTTCAGGAGAGCTTCATTCGTCCATCGCAAAGCGGAGAGGCGTCCATATTCCCCTGTTTCAGTTCTCCTCCACCTTCACAAACTGTACGTACTTACCCTTTACCCTTGTTTGGAGTTAGGGAGTTATTTAGACACTAAAACAGTGGTTTAGATAACTCTGGCTGAAAGTATTAATCGGTTGGTGTGTTATTTGTAGCAAGAACCCACCAGGACCAGATGATGAGGAGTGGAGTGGGGTTGTGTGTGCTGGGCCTGCTGTGCCTCCACGGCTCTGCGTTCGGGCAGGTGAGGAGAGACAACACGTCTGTGAATGCTGTGGAAGAAGTAGTTATATAAATGTACTCAACAAAATCATTTTATTACACATCTTGTGTGAAGATGGCTTCAAATTGGCAGTTTAATTTTAGAAGGAAGAAGTTGTCATGTGGTGCATCTAATATGAAAGCAGGGGAGTATCTTCCTCAGAGGGACACGGGGCTCTGACGTGTTGGTTTTTAGACCAATGTCTTTCTGGATTTCATCTCACAGTCCAGATAACAAACATGACTTAAGGCAAATATTTTTAAAACTCATTAAATCGTTAGTTTATAAAGTTTTTTCAATAAATTCTAAAAATAAATGTAATTGTTCATACTTTAAATACAAGAAATATTGATTATTTGTATTTAAATATGAACAATTTTTATGTAGCATCCATTTCTGCTGCTAATCCAAAATGTATTTTTCTGTAACTGATTTATTTGCACACAGTTTATTTTTAAACCCACATTATTACTCATTTCCATGTGCATTACAACTTAAACGGATCCACAGAACCGGAACTGACTTTGCTCATTAAAACAATCTGAAAAGAGATCAATAAATGAACATTCTTCCTGCACCTTGTAAATGTTTTTATCTAAACATAAAATGTGCAAATTCATGTGGGATAACTGGATTACTACAGGTAAATTTAGTTTAAATAAAGCCCTGAATGTCTTCTTTATCTTTTTACATTTACCAAATTCATCCTGTGGGCCAGTTTAGGCCCTCAGGCCCTACATGTAATGCTCCTGCTTTAAATATGCTGCATGCTGCAGACATACTGGTGGCAGTTATTCAGACTTCAGGAAGACAGTAGCAATCGATATAAGTGAAGTTCTAACTATCTAGTTTTCAACTGGCTACTTCTACCAGTTTATAAATGCTTCAGCTTCCAGCAAAATCTACTGAAAACACAATTTAGTCTTGAAATGCATCCGTTTGCTCATTTTTACTGGTTTACTCTTTGCTCAAGTGAACTCATAAGAGCCCAGGGTGAAATTTATGATCCTGTTTCTGAGATATCTGGTTTTTAGGGTAAAAAAAATAATAAATGAGCTTAAATTCCTGTGGAAAACAATCTGATTCCCATCTTCTGCCCCTTAATGGACACCAGAAAAAAGATAATTGCACTATAAAAACAAGTTGACATATCACAAGGCAATAAATGGTATATATATATCCCTAATTTATTTATAAATGTGTATATATAAAGGGCAAATAAGCTCATATTAAGCATTTCTAACTGTTTTTGTGGGTTATGTCTATAAGGGTTAAAGTTGGTACACCTCGTTTGTGTACAGTTCAACACTTTCAGAGGAAAAATGTATAAAATGCTGTTTACATGATAATAGTGACACACAAACTCATATACAAATAAAAGTACACCATTATTGACCAAAAGTTATTAAATGAAGACACCTCCTGGTAAGATCTATTTAACAAAAAGGTTTTTAACCATTAAAAGTCTAAATTTCCTGAAACTGAAATGATGAGTCAAAGTAAATATTGTACAAGCAGTTGAGTCAGTGCCCTTGGTGACATGTTTACAGATGAGTTGTTGATGATTTAACTTTTTCCTTAGAAAGAATAAAGCTAAAAACACAATTTTACCATATAAATAAGTATGTTTGTTTGGTTAATAACCTCATGTCTCTGATTTATACAGGAAACCCTTCAGGATGTTTGTCTCACTGTTTGTGGTTTTTTTTTGTCCATGAGGTGGTGAATGCTGAAGCTGGTGTTCTGATCTTCTGTGATGACCCCACTGTGGAGAAGGCAGTCAGCAGTGCCTTACACAAGTTCAACGAGAGGCTAAATACCGGTTACATGCTGGCTCTGTTTCAGATACTATCAGCCAAGAAGGTACAGGGGTCACAGAGCAATGTGGCTCGTGCATGGTCACGTGACCTGGGCTCTTTATCACAGAGAAAAATCCTGTTGTCTTATTGCAACATTGCTTCACTTCATGAAGGTTTGCAGGGTTTTGTTCATGCACAGCTCTCTTTAAATCAGGTTCGGGTCTGGACTTTGACTGGGTCATTGCAACATCTTGATTCCTTTCTTTTTTAGCTTTATTGTTGTACGTTTACTACTTTGGGATCACTGTTAGCTGAATAACCCCATTTCAGACAAGCTTAAGTGGCTCTGAGATTTGACTCGAGCATACTTTGTTTTGCAGAGGAATTCCTGATTGAATCACTGAGTTTGTGTTTGAGTTTACAGCAAAACAAGCTTATTTATCACCCTTCCATCACCCTGCTAGGCATGCTGAGTGAAGCTTTCTACCAAACGTGATGCTTTGTATCATTGCCAAGAATCTCCACTTTGCTCTTATCAGTTTGAAGAACGTTGTTTATGAAGTGTTGTGGTTTGTTCAGAGATGATTTTGAACATCTAAGTAGCACTTTCATGTTCTTTGTAGAGAAATAAACCATACTTGTTCTACTTTAACATGGTCACAGAGGCTCATAGTTCCTTAAATATTAGGTCTTTTGCAGTTTCTCTCTGAGCACTGCACAGTCTGACCTTGAGGTCAACGTGGTGGGTTGATAGCTTGTAGGAAGATCAGAAAAGGTCTTGAATGTGAATATTATTATGAGCAAATAACTAATAATGATCTTTGTTGAAGGTTCATACTGTCTTCTTTTGAAACTTATTTTTTACGGTTCTTTTTGTAAGACAGAAAGGTTTTTTGTTTACCTGCTTTACATGTTTCATCCACTTCCTGTGGTCTTCCTCAGAAGAGTCACATGATGTTATTGTGAGTGTCTTATAGGCTGTTCAGGTGTTTGCTTCAGACAGCCGGGAGTGTTTATGCCCCCTGCTGTCTGAAGCCTTCTCCAGGACTCCCTGTCGCACACCTGGAATGCAGTCCTTCTGAGGAAGACCACAGGAAGTGGTCGAAACACGTAAAGCAGGTAAACAAAACACTTTCTGTCTTACAAAAAGAATCGTAAAAAATAACTAATAATGATTTTAGCGTTCTTAGATTTGTAGAAGCAGCAATAATTTAATTTCTGTTGTTGTTTCTCACTGATGTTGTAATAAGAATAATGGATTAGACTTATATGCTGATTGGAGATTCTAAATTGCCCATAGGAGTGAGTGTGTGTGTGCATGGTTGTTTGTCTATTGTTGGCCCTGAGATGGACTGGTGACCTGTCCAGGGTGTACCCCGCCTCTCACCTGATGTAAGCTGGGATTGGCTCCAGCCCCCCTGCGACCCCGTTCAGGGAGAAGCAGTAGAAAATGGATGGATGGGTGGATTAGACTTATATAGCAGCTGCTGCCACAGGTGACCTGGGACAAGCCGAGAGAACAAAACCTAATGAAATGCATTGGTATATTCAGATTTGTTGTGAGTTAAAAACTGAATGTCTGTGACAGTGTTTGGGGCTAAAATTGGGACTGTTAGTTGTTCAGATGTCTGCATGATTCAGTGCTACTAGTTAATGAGAAAATGTGAATCAAAGAAGTGGGAGATTGTGACTGAAGATTAATAGAAAATGCACTTTGACCTTTTGAGCTTTGGTACATGATACTGTGCATGCTTCTGCGTGGGTGTGTGTGGGTGTGTTTGCAGTCAGAAAACGGTTCAGACTCGGTGTATTCGCTGGAGTTCTCCACCAGGAGGAGTAGCTGTCTAGCAGGCAGTGGCAAACCCTGGACTGACTGTGATTATTGGCCAGTGGATCTCAGGGTAACTGCACACACACACACACACGTTTCCATTCACTTCTGTTTAACATGAGAATAAATCAGATTAAATACTAGAACATTCAAAACATGATGTGTCCTGTTGTTCCTCCAGAAGCCACTTCCATGTAACGCTACGGTCCACATGACAGAGACAGAAACAGAAACGAAACAGGTGGAGTGCCTACTCGGTGAGTGAATGCATGAACCAGGTGATCAGGTTCTGATCAGATGGACTTGCATTGTAAACATTGATCACACAAGTATAACTAGCAGAATTATCAATGAGTAGTGAAATCCTTCAATTAAATAAATCATCAAATGTTTTGTAAAAAACCTATAAAAGAAAACGTATGGCTCTCCTGACTCCTTCTCAACAGGTGCTTAGCTTAACATTGCTTTTATTAGAGAAGAAAAAAATACAACCAGTGAGGTTTATAAGTAAAATAAGCTACCTTAAAAATGCTTTGGATCCTCTTCTGAATTAATTAATTGTGATTAAAACCAGTGACATACACTGTCTTCAGATGGGGACAGAAAACTATGTCATGCGAGAATTGTTGGAGTCCCTGGTGCTTCACGGTAACCCTGTTAATCAGATAAAATCTCTTTTTTATTGAAGTAGCAGTGAGTCAGTGAGGAAAATGTGTGTTTGGGAAAACACAGATTGTGTAATGTACCAACTCTATCTGCAAATAGGAAAAGCACTATATGAACTTATCACTTCAGTATCATGTAGACTTTATTCTGTTGACCTCACAAGTCTCAGCAAGTCTCTGCTTTGCAACGTTTGAGATACAGTTTGAACATGTTTCTTTGTTGTGTCTTCCAGCTTCTGTCTGCATGTAAACAAATGAAATCACGTTAAATCTTTGCTGGGAAGAAGATTTTAAACAGAGCAGATGCAGCATCAGCAGATATTTAACCATGTGAATAATAATAAGTAATAAGACACACGTCTTTTCCCAGTCGCTGACAGGATCTGGTTAAACAGGTCATGTAGTGGTTTCCATTTCATTTTTATCTTGTCCGTTATAGCCGTCACAGACCCAAAGTTTCCATTTATGTCTAAAACATAATTAAAATGATTGTTTCTTAATGATTTGATGCTCTGCAGAGACTTTTCCCATTACCATTTAAACATGTAAACATACTTTTGCTCATTTTCAGCATTTTCTAAGATGCAAATTCTGCATCTTCACCTTATAAAAGTTCATAGTTAACTGTGTTAACTATGCTTTTCATTTGACCCATTTTATGTGTTAAAGTGCAGCTCATTCTTTGTTTATCTACACACATCCGATGAAGGTGGTTTGTTGCTTTATTTGAACATTCTTTGTTTAGTAAAGACAGGAAAGACAAACATGGATGATGCCCAGCAAAGATCCATGGAATAGGACTCAAGCTGCAGCATTTTAAAGCCTTAATGTGTGTTTGATCTTCCCAAAGTTTTGTTCTTGTGTCATTAATTTTGTGCTCCTTATTTTTGCTGATGATACTGTATCTGTATTTATTTCTGCTTTCATGCCGTGGTTAATTCCCTGTGATGTCACCATCTTTCTGTCTGCTTTATTTAACCCTACTTATCACTTTCTCAGACGAATTGATTGTTCCAGAGAAGGCTTCCTGTTTGGGCTGCCCCGTTGAAATTGATACACAATCAGAGGACATCAGGGTTCCGCTTCTTGCATCAATCTCTAAATACAACTTGGCCTCGGACTCTACTCACCTCTTCACCCTGCATCACGTCGGCTTCGCCACCAGACAGGTAGAGCGGCTGCTCTGATGGGGGAGCGGATGAGGAAGAAGATGATGTCACAAATGCTCCTTTCTGCTTTTTTTTTCATCAGGTGGTCGCAGGATTCAGGTTCAAGCTGAGATTTGATATGAGGAGGACTACCTGTTCCAAAATGGAGCACAAAGACCTCAATGAGAACTGCAATCCTGACAGCGACAAAGTGGTAGCTCTACTGGGGCACAGGCCCCTTTATTCACATCACTTTTTTAAAATCTATGTTTATAAAATGAACAAAGTTATGTCATCATCATATCCCTCACTAACTCCTGTGTTAAGTCAGAGCATGGCACAGACCTCTTTTATCAGTCCCAGTAATAGAGGTCTGGCTACATCTATGGTGCAGGGTTGTTGAACTGGATGAAGTTGTCATGTCGTGTTATGTGTGTTGCAGGAGTTTGTAAACTGCAACGCTACAGTGGATGTAGCACCGTGGAGATTTGAGCAACCAGAGGCCCATGTAGAGTGTGAACAAGGTGCACTTCCCACGGTGAGTGGCTTTTCACATAATGGCCAAACAAATGCAAGTGCTTTTATTGTTTCAGACTTTTCTAGGACACGTCTTACAGGTAGTGTTTAATGTTGTGCTGCTTCTCCACCCCTCCATCTTCCTAAATTCCTGTAACAAAGTACTAATGGCTGTGTTTATGAAGCTGCAGCTAGACGAGTCCGTGTTAGTGGCTGCACTTTGACCACTAACTAATTCTTAATGGGTTCATTTAAGAGCTGTGAGGCTGGAGTGGGTTGGAAAACCACATTAAGTCTCCAGTAGAGGGTGTTTATTTAAATACTATAGTGAGATGTGAGCCAGCATACATGTACATGACCATTTACCTTCTAAAAAACTAAACCTTGATGATTGGTCACTGGTCACGTTGCTCCTGCTGATCTGGGAAATGCTTCCATGACCTCACAGCAAGATGCTTGAGCTTCGGCTCGGGGGAGTTTGCATGTACCTAATCCAGCTTTCTCGAGTGTGTGTGGTTGTTGGTCTTTCTGTGTTGGCTGTGATGGACTGATGACCCGTCCAGGGTGCACCCCACCGCTCACCCAAATGGGGATAGGCTCCAGCTACCCGCGACCTTGAAGGTTCACAGTAGGTTTGGTTCAGGGAAGTAGAGTTATTTATCATCCTCATGTTTGGATTCTATATAGATAATGAAGCGCCGTCCTGCCGGCTGGTCTCCACTAAGGATCCTTCCAAGTCCACGCACCATTGCTGCTCCTTCACCAACATCTGGACCCTCACCCTCTCCCTCAAAGGCATCAGCCAAAGAAGAGTCATCTGAGGAGGATACCACAGCTTCCAAAGTGCCCACCTCACCTCACGCTGGGAACGAAAACCCCTTCCACTGCCCATCCAAATCCTGGAAACCTTTTGAGCCAGTCGGTGCTGCAGTTCCAACAAAGGCCACCTCCCCAGAGCCTCCTGTGGAGGGAGCCTTAAGTGATACTGACCTGCTGTCTTAAATGTGCCTCAAGGAACCCACATTTATAATACCCCAAAAAAAAGCAAAAGAAAAAAAAACATCACTTTTCATCCTGAAGTGATTTGATGTCTCCACGATACAGATTTTTCAGCTAAATCTCAGTAGACAACATGCTACATGTATGTTTGCACACAGCTCTAAAACCCAACGGTATCACAGTGCGTTGTTAGAAACGCATTGAAAAAATGAGGATAAACTTCGATCTACAGGTTTTACAAGTTGGCTTTGAGTGTTTTTGCTTTTTTTTTATTTAGAAATGATGTAAACCAGATAAACCATGAAAACAAAAGCTTAGTAAAATAACCAATGTAAAAAAAAAATAAATAAATAAATAAAAAAGGAAGGGGCAAAAAGAAGGAGAGCAACCCAAATTGTTGTTAAGCTGTTAGGCTCCTCTATTTAGTGCTTGTTTAGCAACAAAATGCAGCTTGGTATTAATTTCATTCAGGAAAATCAAATTAACAAATGATAAAAAAAATCTTGTTGAAAATGGAAATAAGGACATGTAAAATCTGTAACTTTCAAAGGAATTGAAGTTGGAAATAAACTTGTTTTGGTTTTATGTGTATGTTTTTTCCATTTCTGAATACTCACCACAAACATCTGCCGAGTTCTTACCGCTGTCTTACACACACACACACACACACATCATCTCATCCAACTACCTTTTAGCTTTATTTAAAAAAAAAAAAAAAAGCTGACAGAAATAGTCCAAATATAAAAACACACGTTCCCAGTCGTAACAGCCAAAGTTAAATCGACCGGAATATTAAGAGAAGCTGCAAGAACGCTGAAAACAAAACCAAATCAATACGATTGGACGTCAAACAAAGTGGCAAAACCTGTCAACAACACGTCGTCGTCAAAAATAAAGTTTCTTTTCAGAGTCCATGTTGCTAGTGGAAACATTTCAAGTCAAACACAGGTAAGTGAATGTTTAACAAATTTATTTGTACATCTTCACAGAACACTCCGATGACCAGTGGGTCAGGGTACAAACCTGAACTCAGCGATCAGAGAAACACAACCAAACACATTCATAAAGAAAAGTCAGAGGAAGCTTTTCCTACAAACTACAGGGAGCCAACTTAAGGCAATAATGGAGAAACACCTGTATGGCTACCTATCGGACTGAAAACAAACTTAATACAGCAAAAGGAATATTCACCTTTTGTCAATCTCATGCAGGTTGGCTGCGACAGACAATACATTCAGTCATGGCATACATTAGGGTTATGGCAGCATGGTAAATAGAGAAATATGCCAAAAGCTGCAGTGGAATTTGAACAGCAACATTACATCACATTTGTTGCAACTGTTGTCACCTGATCCCAGAAATTTAGACTCAAAATACCTGCAAAGAAGCCGATTTGTCGCTGAAATGTGGGACTGTGGTGTGATTAACATCCACAAGCAGTATCGGATGCAAAGCGAAATCCACACTGATCAATATGGTGGTGCTTCTGATTCTCCACATTTCAACTTAACACTTACACAATGCATAGCAACCCTATGCAAAAACAGCTTTTCCTGTTTCTTCTTTAGTGTAAATGGTGGTGTGTGTGTGTGTGTGTGTGAGGTGGGGTTACAAAAACATTTAAAGACACAATTACCGTCAGTGTCTTGACACACGACAAACTGGAATTTCATTGGGACCGGCCAATGAAGCTCTGCTGCCTGCACAGATCATTAAATGCACAAGGGCACACGCAAACACACTCGAATCATTTAGAGAATACGTGGAAAAGGATAGGCGAGATATCTCACACGTTAAGCAAACCATAGAAAAACGGTTAGACTGCAGCTGTACACGCCGCTTAATGTTTCAAAATGTACATCATCACACAATACGCTGCTCTAGAAACATGCATAGCCTGTTAGCCTAACTTTTCCTGCAGGACACAAAGTTTTTTTAATGCTTATCCAAAGCTTTCCATTCTTTAGAGTCCGCAAACCTTCTGCAGGATGCAGCTCTAGCATCATCTTTACAGGACTTTGTGCTGCCTGTTTTGTCACATTAATTAAGGATAACAGCAGAAAGGCAACACGCTCTCTGCTCATGATCTGTGTTTAGTGGCACTACATCGCTCTTTACAAAAAAAATACATGGATAATTCAAAAACATAAAAAAAAGAGAAGTGCATTTAAGGTCCATGTTAGCAATTAAGTACATTCAAGCCAATAATAAAGCATGAATATGACATCACACACATATGACACGTCACAACGTAACTTTGGCTTTTCGATACAATCAGTTGGAATATGATAGACTCGGCATCTACACACAACCAAGCGTCTCTCTGCAGACATGAGAGATGGAAGGGAGTCCATGAAGAGGTTGTGAGGCACCATTTCCTATGAAGCTTCTCAGAGGATGTTAAACTTCATACCAAAAACAGCCAGGTGTTTTTCAAGCCGTAACCCTGTTAGTTGCCAAATACATAGAAAAATATTCACTTCATATCAAAATTCCCTTAATTTGCAAAGAATTTAGATGACAAATGGCTGATTAACCCTGTGAGGAGCGATTGGTCTGCTTCCCCTCCCACACACAAACCTGCATGCCAAACATCACATTATTCTGACTAATAGTCCTACTATTTTATTTCACATTGCTTTTTGCCTCTTGAGCTAAAAGGTCTGACGCGAGAGGTTCATGTGGCTCATGAGGGGTTCGGTTCTCGCCAAGTTCACACGAGGTTGCCCCTTAAAAATGAAAGAATTGGTTCAAGTAAGTCACCTGACATGATGCTACAAACACGATTTCACTACAGTGATGAAAAAGCATCATTTTTAAATGTTTGTTGTAAAAAAAATACATGTATATAATTTAGGCTTTTTACAAAAAGATGAGGGTGACTTCATCACCCTGCAAAACTAGTCTGAAATAAGGCCAGTGGTGTTTAAACAAATGTAAATGTCTAATAAGTACACGTAAGAAGCACTTTAATAGAAGATTTGCTAATAGAAGTTGAAATGCATCAGCAGTAAAACAGAAATAATCGGTCAAGTCTAGACTTTCACGAACGCAGAGATTCGTTTTGGCTCGATGGTCCTGTCAGGGTTGGCCTACTAGAATTCACTTATGTCAGAGCTGCCGGGGTCGGAACAGTTTTCAGTGTCGTGTTGTGATCCAAGGCAGATTCCCCTCGGTGCTTTTCAACCAGAGACACACCCAGAGGCTTACTGAAGCTCCCGTAGCTGATTTTCCATTGGCACCTCCACCTTTCTGTTTTACATTCCAAAACAAATTATTCCACAAAAGGCTGCGAACAAGCCACAATGAGAAAAAAAACATTACTGATAAGGCCAAATTAGATGCACAAACATGTCAGAGGCTAAAAGAAGACATCAGCAGTCATCGCAAGCGGTTGCACTTCTGTTCGTTAGAACAAGAAGCTCTAAATAACAAATGCATACAATTCCAAACAAATACACAACTTCCTGGTGTTAGGCTTTTGTTTTCGTTCAATTGAAATGAACTAAATACATAAATAAATTGAAAAAGTCATAGTAAATCTGTGTCTAATATAAGTGCCTTTTTTTTTTTGATGGAGAGGCATCATCACCCTGATATCAATGCAGGTGTTTAACACACTGCACTGACAATGTTCCCAAAGTGCCGATGTGCTGTTTCACTGAGGCTGAGGGACACTGAAGATCTGCGCACAACAAGCCAAACGCTTCTCTGCAGCTTTCCGGCCTCGATACGTCCACACCGAGGTGAGAAAGCGAAGGCCAAATCAGATGTTGGAGACAGCTCCACGGGGATGGTGGAAGACATCAAAGAAGCTCCCATGAACAGAAAATGCTCCACGTTACAAGAAATGCAACATTTCCATGAAATAAAACAGCTCGGGCATGTTCTTGTGCTCGCTGCCTCCTCAGTAGTGATGTGATTGAGTCAAATAATCGTCTGTATATGGCCAGAGGGGTAGCAAGCTCTTCATACATTTTGGCTACATTAATACCTTGGTAGACGCAGCTTCTTAAAGCTGTATTTCTCCAATTTTTTTAAAGAGCAGCAGAAAAAAAAACTATTGAACTTGTTCCTGGGGGTGATAAGAAAAAAACATAAAAATGCATAGTAGCCTGGGATACAAGCTCCTCTCAGTTTAGATCATCTTCACAGGGTCATGTGGACTCTGACAGAAGCAGGTTGTGCAAGACCACATCGGCACACAAAAAATATATGTAATGAAAATGCAGGAAAAAAAGTGCTTTAAAGAAAAGTTTGTCCATCAGCTGTTCGTCTTTCTGCTTCAAAAGGCCGAGGACAATCTCTGAATTTAACACTTCTTGCAATATAAATAAATACTCCGCGGTAGGATTGTAGGACTTTGTTGGTGAGTGAGGTATCAGTTCAGTGCATGTTGTCTAATTGTATGGAATATCCAGTCCATTTTGGTGGTCCACCCTCCATGGTGAGCATCATTCATCTGTTTCATAAAATAGTCCAAAGCCTCCTGCACCACATAGAGAACAAAGACAGTGTTACTTAAAGTTCATCTGCAACTGTTTTATCAAAAGGATTTGTCTGGATTAGGAAGAGTATTCATTTTTACTTTTAACTCATTAGCTACCAAAGAGACCAATCCAAGTCTTTCACTGCTAAAGACACCAAAAGACACACGCCGAATGCCGTTTCTGTAAACAGAAAGCTAATTTGGCCGGGTGTGTGGTTCAAAATGTCCCTGATATCTGCTCTCCGAGCGTGCACCCACCATGTTATGGATGCGCTTCAAGTGTGCAAGCCAAAGACGCCCTGATGCAGGCACCTTCCACATCTGCAGTCCCAGAACTCACCATAAAAAAATCCAGAACATCTAAAAATTCCTTTTAAGGCTTTTAAGTGACCCATAGCTGTACATATTGGGTCATTGTCCTACGAGAAGGTGAACATCTATCCCAGTCTTAAATTTCCCTGCATTAACCATCATTCATTATTCCCTCATTTTTAATGAAAAACCTTCCCAAAACTGTTTTAATAGCTTAGTAAAGGCAACCTGGCTTCTTTGCTTCTTTGAAGATTTAAGTTTGTTTGAAGAAGAAAAAAAACTCAGCTTATATAAATCCTTATAAGATTACTATGACCTGGATGACAGCCTCCACACAGACATTCCCATAACACAATGCTTCTACCACCATGTTTGACTGTGGGTTGCTGCTGTTCTCTAAGGTTTGCAAAGTGTTTCACTCATGCCTTTTGCAAACCTTTTTTCTGTAAAGCTAAACTCTGGGGAGTGTACAGCTTATTGAGGTCCAATGAACATGTACACCAGTCTCTACCGTGGAGCTTTCCAGCTGCTTCAGTCCGTCAGCTTAGGCAGGTTTGTAATGCTACATTTTCTCCCATTCTGTGAAGTCACCTGAGGCCTGAATACGTACAGCCCAGAATAAATTAAAAACAAAAACGCCTCCTCACCTGCTCGCTTTTCTCCAGAGCTAGTGTTTTTCTAATGTAAGCAATATCATCAAATGATTGTAGCTCGGGCATGCCGGAGCCCAGCATCATGGAGAACAGGTTGATGAAGAGGTTGGCGTGTTGTCGGATAGCCAGGTAAGCTTTATAGCACATCTCCTGGAACCTGTAGTGAAAAGATGGATGAAATTAAGATGTACTTTTAAAGCATCATTTCAAATGTGCATGTATTGATTTGTTGCATGATACCAAAGATCTAATGGTCATAGCTCCATTAGTTGTGAGCTTCGAGGGAATTACAAGTAATGAAATATGTCAGGATGTGCAATTTAAGGGAAATTGTCCCAGCCTCTTCACCGCAACATCTGTAGCTACTATCCAACGTAGCTACTGAGGTGTTATTTCAACATGCGTATTCACAGCATAACGCGGTGTAGGCCATTAGATACCGTGTTTAAAGGTCAGCATGTAACACAACATACATAAACCTGCGTGTGGTCAACTAAAATTACAGCTACCCAGCCCTCCTCTCTACCCAAACCCAGTGACCAGCTGACAGCACCTTTTAACTGTTAAAACTTCACATCGCATAGATCCACGTGACCCCATCCACATGACATCACCATGGAAACCACCTACAGCAAATTATTGCACAGATTTCTGCTACCGATTGGTCCAAGTTTTCTGACATCTTTCCTTAGATGAGACTGAACTTTGCTTTCACGTTCCATTAGAAAAAAGGGTCATTTTACCGGATAAATAACTCAGTTATTGTGTACAAAACGGTGAGCATCTGCTCTCCACCTCACTTTAACCCGGAGGAAAGAAAAGAGGAGGAAAGCAGAGGTACCTTTCAAACTCTTTGGTCTTTGTGCACTCTTGTGATCCTTTGCTGATGACAATGAGAAAGTCTTGTGTCAGTACGAAGGGCACGCGCTCTCTCTTGTAGCCAAACTTTTTCTTCTTATGATCCAGGAAATGTCCAAAGTCTATATGAAATAACTGAAACAGAGCAAAGCGAGAGTGAAGAATAGGACTGCAACAAATCTGAGATTTTGTCTCTACTCACAGCGATTGCCTTACTGGGTACTGGCTTGTAATTTTAGGTATAAATAAATAAACATTTCTTTACTTGAGCAAGCTAAAGAAGACTTTTTTGGGTCATTTCTGCAGTAAATGGGACACAGTTATCGAAAGACTCACAGAAGCTTAGTTATACTTGCACAACATGTAGGTGTAGGGGCATTAATTAGAGAAACAATGTGTTAATTTCCTTTGTAACACTATAAGTATATTTGAACAGACAGTGTGTGAATTCCCATCATTTTGTTTTAATTTCACAATGATCCCTCTGGGATTGAAATATTTTACAAGGAAACTCATATTGAGTGTTACATGTAAAGAAATGTTACCTGTCCATCATCTTTGACCATAATGTTGCTGTTGTGCCTGTCTCCAATCCCCAGGATAAACGTAGCTACACAGTAGCCAGCACAAGACCTCGTGAACAGATCCACAGCCATGTCATACCTGCACTCATTGACAAATATTTTATACATTAAGAAAACAAACAATGATACCATGAAATGTGGATTTTTAAAATAAATTAGAAATGAGATCTAAGTAATGAATTGTAAAGAGATGTTATGATCCCACAGAATGAGTCATGATGTCTTTAAAGCCTTTGGTATCAGGATAAAACTCACATCTCTCCCTTGTTTTTGTCCTTTAGCCACTGATGTAGAGTATTTGAGTTGAACTGCAGGGCTCCTTTCAGGCCTCCTTTACACTGAATCTGCATGATGGTGTGGGAGCTGCGAACCACCTCAATGAGACCCACACAGTCCCCTAATGACAGACAGCCATAAGGCAGCATCCTGGAGAAAAACAAATTCATTTATTTAGCTTTGCAAAGTTCATCAAGAATGAGCAGATTAAGAGACTAACACTGGGAAAGGAAGTGAAATGAGTACCGAAGGTCCAGACCCTGATTCTGCCAAATGTTCTCCATGATTTTAATGATCTGCAATGTCAGCATGTCCTGACGCAGGTCTACAACACACACAATGAAGACAGTTACTGCATACCGACAGCCTGAACAGTTCTTCCTGTTTAAACAGAGTCAAAGCTTTTATACTCTTTGGATTTAATAGATTAAAACACAGTTAAACTGGGTATGTGCTGGTTAATGTGTTTGATATTTGTGCATTACCATCTCCATTTTTGAAGATAATCTCATTGTTCTGAAATAGCAGCTCTGACATGATGTCGGGATTCTCCCAGTTCAGCCACAACGGCCTTTTTGCCGATGACATGATCCTGCATTCATCGAACCTGTGCACAAATTTGACTTTATTTTTCCATCTTTACTGTTTACACATATCTAAACTACTGAAAACACTCAGCTGCTTATTGCTTCTAACCTCAGGTTTCCTAGTTGATGAGCTGGGTTGAGAGGAGAGGTGAAGTTCTGCAGAGCATCCATGTAGTCAGGTCTTTTCATCTGTTCCACAAGAAACCGCATCTGGACCTTCATGACACACAAATGCAACCGTGAAAATGAAAATCTGTCCATTTTGTATACCGCTTAGTGTTATTCAGGGTCGCAGGGAAGCTACAGCCTATCACAGCGAGTAGCAGGAGAGAAGCAGGGTTCACCCTGGACAAGTTGCTGGTCCATCCCAAGCAATAAAAATCCTTTGCACATACATCCCCACATTTATTCATACTTTTCTTACAAAGAAAAGGCTAAATTTACTGATCACTCAAATACTAGAGACTGAAAAAGTAATAATAAATACAAATTTAATATATTAAAATCTAATAAAAATAATATAGAGTTTAACAGCTTTAATGTTGAGCGATGCAGAAACCAGAATGTCTGACTTTTACTTCTGCAAACTGTTAAATATCATGAAGAAACGCAGTTTGTTTGCCTCATCTTACCTTTTGTGTTTCATCTTTCTTTTCCTGTTTGAGGATGTCAGTGAGGTTGATGAGCTTCTCCATGGCCTCCACCTGTCTACTGAGGTGTTTGAGGTACATGCCACAGGCCCTGCAGTAGGACTCCAACAGCAACCCAAACCTCTGACTTACAGTTTTATTATGCATTTCTGATCTGTGAGAACACAAAGAAATGAGGCAGAAATAAGAGACATGTTTTTAAACTTCCTCCTATGGAGACCGAGGGAATGGATGACTCACTTGAGATGCCAAAAGAAAAAATGTCCTATCCTTTGATTGGTCAGGGCCTTCTTGAGGAGAAAACGGGCCAGTGGATTGTCAAGATATTGCTCATATTTTAACACCTAAATTAAAAAATAAGTTGAATTAAAAGGATTGTTTTGAGTTATTTATTATTTAGCAAACATCTGAAGCAATACAGAGTGGAAATCTTTAATACAAGGCAACTTGAGAAACTTCTCCATAGTTCCTATGAATAAGCATCCCCTTTTCTGTCCACCTCATAAGAACTGACCATAGTTTTTCCTTAATGAAGCACTGTGAAGTGTAGCTTTTATGGTGTTAATATTAGACTGAAACACACCTGCACAAGCTGGATCAGATACTGGGACAACTTATCATCGGTCAAGTATTTATCAAGGCAGCGTACAGCAAAGTGCCTGACCATGGGGTCTGGATAGTTACAGTCCAGCAGCTCCATGGCCTGCTCAGGACGGATTGAAGGCCATTCCTTCAACAGGCAGTACATCTGAGAAACACACAAACCAAACGGCACAAATTAAGTGACAATTTCACAAACACTCAATTATCCTCCTAAATGAGTAGTATTTTATTTTTCTTTTAACTCCAGTGTTTTTCTCATGAGGATTGGGTTGTTGCCATGGTGATTGCCCCGGCCTGCCTTGACCTGGGTGCTGGGTAGTTGCCATGAACGTGGCTCCTGATGTTGACAGATCCCAATAAATGTTTCCTCACATCAACATCAGTATTTTTACTTTATTATTTTATTTTAGTCACATGTGTATATAAATAGAAGTTATGGAGTTAAGTTGTGTGTGTGGGGATTTGTTTTTGTGTGTGTGTGTGTGTGTGTGTGTGTGTGTGTGTGTGCCTGAGTGACAGTAAACGTAATGACATTTTTTCACATCGTTGTGTTATCTGTTTTGGTGTGTAAGGACTCTTTTTATTTAAATGTATATTATCATGTAAAGGATTTTGTGTTGCCTTTAACATAAAAAGCAGTTTAAAAATCAATTTTGATTTGATTTAATTTGACTAAAATTCTAAATTACAATCTAAAGATAAAGTTTAAATGTCAACCTAATGCATAACTTTACACATAGTAGTTCAGTATGTGTTGTTAAAATGACCCTTACAGGAAAAATCTAGTTTTTAACCGTGTTTAAATGTCATCAGTAAAATCAGCTTTCCTTATTACTGCTGACCATTTCTGCTTTGAATCAGTTTAAAACAGGGAAGGCTCACTCAGGCTGTACGTTCCACACAGGAGGAAGCTGAGCGAGGCTTTTCACATGCACTGGATCAAACTGATGACACAAGAAACTAGCTAAAGCTAGAGAAGAAGCCAGCCAAAGCTAAGTGGAAAGGACATTAAAAATAAGGTCACCTAGAGAGTATTAGCTCTCAGCCACGAGTGAGCTGCGAGCAGGGCCACCAGTCAGAAAATCGACCAGAGCCAGAGCTGGCCATCCTCCAAGCACTGGCCAGCTATCTCATTTTGTAGGAAGCAATAAAAAAATGTATCACTTCAGGTTGTGAACGAGTTCTGCCTTAAACAATTTAGCTTTCTGTTCTTGAAAATCCGTTTCTGGCTGAAATAGTTATAGTTGCATTACCTCGAGTGAAGCATAAGGGGAGACGGGTATGGCAGAGATGTGGTCCGGTCCAGATTAGTACTTTCATAGAAGCCCAGTCATGAATGAGGGTTAAAACCAATAGGGAGGTTTTACATGGTAGTGTTGAGATAAGTGATCAAAGAAAAAAACACAAACATTTGGATTGCCTTTCATTCTGTGCATATGCACACACACATGCTGAGACAGGGAGAGACTTCATACAATATGCATGTATAAAATGCATTACCTGTGCTACTTCATCTCTGGAGTTCCACTTAACAGCGAGAAGGATCTTGGGAAGGATCTCAGGGATGTTCATGCAGTAGTGCCTATCATTGAAAGAAACAGCAGATAAGTGCCATGTTGTTTTCTTTATGAGATGTTTTTGCATCCTCATCCTGCTACAACAGAACGAGCACCAGCTCATCAAAGTTTATATTACCAGGATACATTTACTCTGTCCTGATAAATACAGATCACGCATAATGATTAGCTACATGATTAATTAGCACGTTCTTATATCCAAACCTGTGTCTCCAGAGAAAGTCCTTCTCCTGTTCAGTGATTTCAGACAGAGGGTCCCTGTTACTCAGTTGCCTCAGCTGTTCAGTGTCGCTCTCTGTCAGAGCGTGATCTCTGGCCACACGATTGCTCTGAAACACAACAGAAATCACACACCAGCTTTATGAACCCACACTACCGATATTACTATCTACAAGAGGCCATAAGCACCAGAAAACCTCATTACTATTTCTTAATAACCAAAATATATCCAGTGAGAAATGATCATATACAAAGCAGAGCCAAACTTACTCACTAAACACAAAACATCATCTTGAAGTTACTTGACTTATTTAAATTAAACTGTAGGGTAAAAAAAATCAGAGGCAAAGCAAAGGGATTCTAGCAAAAGAATAGAAAAGAAAAGGGAATATGGAAAAAGAGAGAAGCTGTGCTGGGGATTTGGCTGTATTAGTACACAAAGCTTTACTGCTTTAACAGAAGCATGTGTAGAGTATCGTGGTGTATTATCTAGTGTGGTTTAGAGAGCTGTGGGTTTAATATAATTTCAGTTCAATTCACATGTTTTCAAGTACTTTAAGTTTTGATCTGAGTAAACCCAATTTTTCTAGCATAATGTTTATGGGGTCTGTGAGACTGCTGCAAAGCAGCTGGGACACAAAGCAGCTTCATGGTTCATATCACACATTCTGTTCTTGTTGTTTTACTCCAAAATCTCCCAAAACCAGCCACAAGCTCTGTAAAAGAAGTTGCCCAATACTGAAAGAAGATAACTCAGATTTTAATTATACTGAACACAAGTAAGAAACCACATAATATAATTACTTTGTGCAGTGCATGATGGACTTTCCTCATATGCACAGCTTGAACTGTTAAACACGTCTACTTGCACTACTCACATTCTCTCACATGGCAACTTATATTCTACCACATGTCACATTAACACCACAGAAGTCACAGCTCTCAAGCCACACATCATCTAGAAATCTGATAACGCAGAGCATCATCTACACCATCATGAATAACTGAAGACAGTAACTTATACTGGCACTTCTGAGTCATGAGCAAAGTGTTAACTTGGTTAAAGTAAAAGTGAAGTTCTCCAGTAAATTACTGATCTGACAAAGTCCTCATGCTATGGGCACTTTATTTCCACATTTATAATCAATTCAGTTCACAATGAAGATTTTAATTAGCGTTTAATTTAATTTAGTGTTAATTTGTTTTGGGGGGTTTTCCAGCTAAGAGATGCATCTCTCTGTTTCTCAGATTTGGAGTGGGTTAAGAGCTTTCAGATAATAAAGAACAAGTGGTTTTAATAATTGCAGCTACTGTATCGGTCAGATAAACCCATCATGCTGTGGAAAACAACCAGCTGGAATCATAGTAATTAGCTGTAGCATGCATCATAACTTCCAAACCCTCTGTAATGCTAAATGCAATCATATTTACACTCATGGTAACTGAATGTTGTGAACAGGCATATCTCATTTGGCACGCTAAAACACATCTACTATAATTACATGCGCGTTGATGTCATGCACAACACAAATATCTGTGCTTACGCTGCACCATGTGACAGGTTGTAAATAGTTTGAGATGATGTGTTAAGGTAATTAGGTTGTGTGAGTATGTCACATCCAGAAAGTGTCCTTATTATGGGATGTGGGGTGAGACAGTGTCTTCAGGCCGCTATCATGTATAACTTCAGATTGTCCAAATGCCTTTAACAGCACAGGCGTTAGCATGCAAAACACATCAATCCACAAATGAGTCTAAAGAAAGAGACATTTCAAACACTTTTATTAAAGCGTCCGTCTTGTTAGGGAATTTAATTTACATCTTATATTAAAATGTACTTTTGGTTTATATTCTGATTTGTCTAATACTCTGACATCAATGTAACCCTTCTCCAACACAGACAACCCAAACACGTATGCTCTTGGGTCATGTTCTGGTCAGTCTGTCTTTCAGAAAAACTACAAACACTAAATAAAGTGAATCAGGTGGATTTAAACAAAAAGTTATTGTACCTGCCCCGAGAGGTTGTAGTTAAACCCCAGTTCCCTGGAGATGATCCAGTTTGCATGATCTTCTACTGTATTCATATCTGGATACTTGACAGAACAGCTAAAATGGTCAAACTCCAACTCCAGGCATGGCGTTTCCTGAACGTGTTAAAAAAAATGGAAAATTTGTCACATTATATCATTTACAGTCTTCATAAACCAGCATAATTCTTTTAAATGTAAATCTTTCACTTTCCTATGCCTAATTTAACATTAAATTAAATATGCAGCAACTTTATTCATTTAATCTAATTGTATCTTTTACATGTATTTCTCTGTTTTTACTTTTATAAACAAGGTATTGAATATGCATACTTTATTGGGGTTGGACCCAGTGACCCCAATGGCGTTCAGGAGGTCTTCAAGGCCATGGGGGACGGGCCAGAGGTTCAGCGCCATCTTGTTAGCCACCAGAGTGTGAGTGTAATCAAATAGGTTGATATTACCCCAGGCAAGAGGACAGTGCTCCTGAAAGACACATAAAAACCCAGTTTGTAAAACATTGTGAACCATTTTGTTCATAATCCATAAGCAAAAACTAATTCTGTTTAAATCATTTTAAAATACTTTTGATTGTTGTTCCAGTTTCAAAGCAAAAAATCTTTTTGACTAAGTTTTATGAGGAGCAAAGTCATTACAAATTTAAATAAGATGCAGAATTAGTCACACAGCTTCAACAATGAGCCGTAAATGAAGAGTGGGTTAACATTTTAAGGGCATAAAGTAATCGGCTTCTATCAAAACCATCTTTTAAACCTTCACGGGATTGGAAATGGTTATAAACTGAAACTTGGGAGTGATTTTTTTCAACAGAGAGCTGCATGCAGACGTCAAAACCAAATGTACCTCTTCATTAGTTAGTGCTAGAACAAAAGGTTGCGAAGGACTGCTGTTTATTTTTTATTCAAACGGGGCACGAAAGAGCACCTGCTAACCTGACATCAACCTAGCACTGCCCGCCAGGACACAGGAGTCACCCAGGTGTCTGTTACAATATCACTGACACACACCTTTCTCCTACTGCTTTTCACACTAATGCGAATGAAACACAAATCAAACACTAAAGTTGTCCGTTTCAAACATCAGACCCGATAACCTGAATACACTAAGACATGTGACATTCCACATCCATTTTATACCTTCAGATAAAAATATGATCAGATGCATTCTGACTGCGACATTTACATTTGCAACGCCTGTCCCGGTGTTTGTGTCTCAGTAGATGTATTCTGCCACCACAGAGCTCATGACTGATTAGTAATTAAACAGAGCCAAAAGACGACACCACGGCTTCCATTCACCTTGGATAGATATACTCACACTGACACACGGAGTGGAGGTTTTTTCCACATGCACTTTACAGACAGAAATGGCAGCGAAGCTTATAATGTTCTGAATAGTTTTGTTTTCAGCATTAAGGCTTTACTCACATCCATAAGGTCTAGCATTTTGCTTCCACTGGGGAGAAGTATCAGAAATATGTGGGACAACCTACGCTGTGGGTTGTAAAAAGATAATCCTGTGAAGCTGTGGTCTATACTTTTCATCTATGATATGGTATTATTTGATAAATGCATTATGATGTCTCCAAAGACTGGGTTTATAGCTTTTTGGGACTGCATGTCATTTATCTATATTGAAAAAGTTCCTTTGTTTGTGGAGGGTGGCATAAGAGCGAGACAGATAGATGTCTATGTGACAATGAAAATGGACCTAGGAATTAGCATGCCATTGGCTAAACAAATACTTAGGTGGTAATAGCTATAACACAGTCTGAAACAGCTTGTCCTACCTCTTTGGCTCCCTTTCTGCCTTTGACAGAGCAGATTGAGAGACAGAGTCTTGCAGCGCGGGGGATGTCTGGGATGTACATGTCATAGGTGAGCCACTCATTCCATCTACAGAAAAGACAGTATAGATGCAAAGATCATTTATAAGACAAACTTACAGCACAAAAAAGAAATCATGCCATCTGTAGAGGTGAATTTACTTTAAAAAAAAAAACTGCCTAACATTAAACTGTACACAAACACTGCAAATGTAGACATTTAGCCTGAGCAGTGATGATAGGGTATTTTCAACAGAACTGCAAAGGAAATTCAGGTGTCTAAGTCCCACAGGTTTTTCTCAGACCGTCTCCTGAGTATTTGTCATAACAGCATGTCTTTTACCTGTAGTGGAAGTGGCAATCCAGACAGGTTAAACAGTAATACAATACAGCAGTTTAGTGTTACTACCAGCGATAAAGTCCTAACTTACCCTCCTGCCTCTGACAGCTTAATGTAAACTGGTGAAGCGGACTGGGAAGAGGACTACTACAGCAGGATAACATGTGTTAAAGCTTTTGGTTTTTTTATGTGGTTAATTGATTATTTACTGCTATTCTTATTGTCATCTCTGTAATGTTGTGCATTTTAAGTAAAATAAATATTCTTTCTATGGTTAAAAGCCACTTAAATATCCACTGATCTACTTGGATGGAGGTGCAAGAAAAAGTAGCCGCAGCAGTGCTTTTGTAGCTTTCTGATAATGTCAGAGATTTTTTTAAAAAAAGAAATAAAGACGTCATGTCAACTTTGAAGAAAATGTCATGTGTCTTTTAGGAGCTACTGCAGTGAAAATGTTTTGCTGAAAGCTGGTCGGTCACCTGGGATTAGAACAGGGTACTCTCTGAGTGTTCACATTGTCACACATTTGTTCACCTCCGTGGTAAATGCCAGTCCTCACATATATCTGTAAGCAAAGATGACAAAGTTAAGGTGAAATTATACAAAATGTTTGGAACAATGACCAAAAAAAATGTATTTCTACAAAGCTTTTTTCTTCCAATTGCCTTCTATCCCAGAAATACAACACTCAGACTGTAACAGATGCAGCACAAAATGCTGCATGCTTAACTGGTCCTCAGTCGGGTAGTTGGGTCATATTAAAAAAACAGCTGTAAAAAAACAAACCATGAACCAACACAACTGCTTCCCCCCTGTTAAGCTGTTCACACAGCACCTCAACAATGACCGTTTGTTTGAACAGGATGTGAGGAAGTAGGAAGATGTTAAAGAGAACTGAAAAAACAGCAAACTGATAATGCTCCAACAAGGTTCAATAAACAGGACTTTTATTCTTACTCTTTATTAAAAATTAAGCTCTTAAAGTTTCCCCCTTATCTGCTCTTTTGCCATTTATATCACTAAATCATCAACATCATGGTAAAGATGAGAGTCAATCATCTCGTTCTGACATGTTTCTGCAAACGCTGGATGTTCCCACCTTGTCTATGTCCCGTATATTCACGTTAACATATGTGGCACAAAGGATTCGTATTCGTAGGGTCCCATTGATGGTCCACAGCGACTTGGATGCTGTCTCGCCGTTCATATATGACGTTGCCGTGGAGATGCGTCGAGAATACGATGGCATGACAAAGTTATCCGTCGGCAACTGTGAGTACAGGCTGTCTTTAGCCATCAGCATCAGGTTAGGCATCCTGCCCAGCATGATGCAACTACGGATATACTGGAGGGAGAGACAAGGAAAGGAACAGGTGGTATAAGGTTTATGCAGGGAAGAGTGAGTTACATAGTGACTAACCTGTAATCAATAATGTCAACTGATCACACAACAGCTGCTGAGTGACCATAAAGGCATGAGTAATGTTTTGGATCTGGCTCTGTGCTTACAAAACGGCTCATAAGCAAATGTTTCTGGCACTTCAATGAGAGCACAACCGCTGCAGTAAAAGGGTCTAAGATAAAATTTCTGCTATATATTCATCTAAAAGTCTGTGATTATATGCCACATTCTGCAGCATTCGATCATAGTGGACAGATCTACGAGTCTGAGGACGTCATGACAAATAACACTGACTGCATCTCTGACATTTCATTCATTCAAGCCATTAATGAATATTCAGTCATTTTTTACATTACAAGTTGTTCTTTTTACCTTATACTGGCTGATGGGGTACTTCTCCAGCAGGTATTCGTCACAGCCACAAACTTTGAGGATATATTTACCCTGATATTCCTGAACACACATCTTTAGCTGCTCAGCGGACAGCAGCATGCTGCGTGTCTTCTTTCGAATGGCTTCTGCAATCACCTATAATAAAAATAACAATAATATTAATAATGTAATAATAATAACATTCTGCTACACTGAGCAGAATAAAAAAAATTGCAACAAAAAAAAAAACACGACATTAGAAACTGGACTGGAGTATTTATTTATTTCTTCAAGTATAAATTTCCATCCCACCTGTTCGGGCACACAGTCGTGGTTGATCTTCAGCGTGTACTTTTGCTTGTCATTGTTTGGAGAAACAATCACCCATATTACAACAATAATCTGACCTGTAAAACAAAGACAGAAAACACATAGAAGCTGACAAAAAAGGTCAACAAAACATTATTTCTTGAGGGAATTAATAGTAGCACTTGAACAGAGTATCTTTTTTTATTATTGGATTGGTAGGAATAGAAATTGAATGTGGACGAGAACTGCTGCCTACCTTTGTCCAGCTTGCTATAGATGTGTTTGGGAAGTTCTTGTGTCGACTCAACGTTGGGCGGGTAAACATACAACGCTCTGCTGTGGGGTCCACTAGCATCTCTCAGCTCCACCGAGTCTTTACAAACATTTAGGATGTTTCTCCTGAAATCCTGCACCTCAGATTCCTTCACAAGATCAAACTCACACACAGGCATACCAATAGCGAAGCCTGACAAAGCAGAAAGAAGACCCAAATAAATACTCGTCTTTTCTCGCACACTACCAGTATATTGTATAGGCTTAACTTCCTGATAAATCCACAATAGATTTTACTTTAGTGCTCTTTATCTAAAGAGAATTAATTGTAATGAAAATGAGAAAATATTTAGACTAAAAAAACTTCTTTGTAAATAGTGACGTGGTACAACAATGAAAACCTCTCACCTATCTCTCTGTTGAGGATCTTTTCCTCTCTGTTGCCGACTGGTTCGATGACTTTGAGGAAAGGTTGAAAGAGTCGGAGGTCACACAGTCTGCGAGTCTCATCATAAAATTCCTCGCGCTCTGCTTCCTGATGATGGCAAAAAGAAAGGGAGAGGTCAATATTTCACTTTTTATTAATGAAAGCCACAGATGGACCACTGTGGCTGATAAGTCTTCCTGCAGAAAGGATGCTGGAAAATGAAAAGCATAATATTTCTTAAAGAAGATACCTTTCTGGCTCGGTAAGGCTAGTATCTGATGATCTGATGATAGCTTAATTAATTTTGTTAGCAGTTAAAGCTGACCTTAGGCATCCCTGCTCTCCTTTCAAAAACAAACATCTGTTTGGAGACAATTTATATTCTCACCTGCGTCACACTGACAAAGATGTAGGATGTCTCTTCCTGCAAGAGGTGATGAAGAGGATATTTCCTGGCCTCCTTGAACAACTCATGTTTGATGGTAATGAGCGTGGCCTCACGGAGACATTCAAGGGTCAGGATCATCCCATTGGGCAGCAGGCAGTCCACCAGGATCCTGCAGACACACAAAGGCTGACTTTACGAGAGTATACGAGCCCGTGTATCGTTTTACACGTTAGAAAATAACCGAGCTACACAGAAATACAAGCTCGTTTGTATTTATGATCAATCAAGCATGCCATACCTGGGAGGCATCAAATGGATGCCCCATAGCTCCCCTGATGACGGCCTGGGCGGCATCTTACAGCACAGTTACACGATTTAGCTGCAGAGCACAACCTGAAAAGGCAACAACACCTGTAATTTCCCTGAAAAATGCACTCTGTGCTACTTCAAGTTAAAATATCTGAACACAGTTACTTCAAGCTGTTGTTGACACTAGTTTTTTTACTTCTCTGAAACACTGAGAAAGATCGGCTAACATATAACAATCAGAGGTACATGTGCAGCATATTAAGTTTTAGTCATGTGACCTCAAAAGTTTTATTTTGCATCTTTTTCCCAACATGTTAAGTAAAGCGTAAAGTAAAGCTGTAGTCCGGCTTACTCACCATGGCTCGGACTGAGCAGCACTAACTGAACTTAGGAGAACCATGCTTAGTAAATTTCCTATCAGAGGAAATAAACAGGTTTAATGAATACCATTAGAACCAGCCTCTACTTTTGATTGGCCACTTTTAAAGAAAACTGCAAATCATGTGATAGAAATGATGCACAATAAGATCCATTTATCTGTCCGCATCCTACTGATTGAATCCAAAAACAAGTTAAACCAAACAACAGCACTTCCCTTCACTATGGTCAAGTTATGAACTGATACTTTCATAGCGTTGTGGCTTTCAATCAGCAGAAGAACAATACATCTTTTCACTGCAATTATTTGAAATTCTCACAATGAATATGTTGAAACACAAGACAATCCACAGAGGCTTCACCTAAACTCCAAACGGGTAAAGCTGTACAAGAAAAGGGTTGTATGAACAATCCAGCACAGCAGCATTTAAATTCACAGAAGCTACAATGAGAAAAAGTCATTAGAAGTGCATCATCACTGCTATTTATGTTAGATATATCTATAAAGTTCCAACAATAAAGATCCCTCCCTGCATTCAGGTTTATTTTGACAATAAAAAAGGATGAAAGTGAAACCAAAGAGCAACTCTGTCAAAGTACCCACTAAGAAAAGCTCAACCGGACATCATGCTGACCCATTAAGCATCATAAAGTACAGTGTGTTGTACACTACTGCAAATTCTTCATCTCTCAGAGACACAAACTAGCTGTCACTTTTTTAAACAGACTCTTATCCATCCATTCATGGAGGTCCTCACATCAGATGGAAAACAACAGTAAAATGTTTTTGTTGACATTTTTCAAAGCCAGGCACAAGCCAGATGAAACATGATCTCCCAGTCGTATCTATTGTGACATTTTACTGTGTGTTTTTGGGATTACTCAGTTATATGATCGGACAGATTATGTTAGAAAGATGTCAGCAGCACCGGGTACAACACCACAGAACACTAAATCAAATGAGTAAAGCTGAGTTTCCACATATACACACACTGCTTCTGCGGTAACATTTAATCATCATTATTATGGATATTATGTATCCACGTTCCATTCACATGGATGTTGCTTTGGTGTTTCTGGGAACTAATCATATCTTCCCCCTTCCATGCAACAGCAGTACTCCCTAAAGGAGCAGCCCCTTTTAGCAGAACAGCATTGGGTCCCATTAAAAAGGAAAATGCTTTGGAAGAGCTCAAAGTGCTCACCCGGGTGCCAAACAGATTCCAGTCTTATGGCATCTGTAGCAAGTGAGCTCAATCCACCATAACATCCTAACAACCCACAAGGTCCAAAGATCTATTGTTAAGATCCCACAAGGCACATGACTTTTGTCTACAACCTGAACAGAAGCAGTTTTCTGCTGAACAAGGACAACCGGCACAATGACAGGCCAGTGGTCATTGTGTAATAGCTGTTGGGTACATCCATGCTTAAAATTCTTCAAGAAAATTTGCCAAGACAGAAAGAAAGTAGCTGGATTTTATAAGTCAAGATAACAGTAGCTCATTTAGCTTTCTGTCATGAAGTGCTGGGAAGTGAGGAGTCACCGGGAGCTGCAGTGACAGGCCACTTAAGGCAAACTGTTAAGGCCCAATACTCATAAAACACAAAAACACAGTGACTCAGCTGCAGATTAACACACAGTAATGACAAAATATGAGCTTGTGTAAGCTTTCACAAGATGCTTCCTTGATGTTAATATATTTATGACCATTACTGAGTCACTACAAATGATACACAGGACTTGTAAAATATATTACATGTTTTTTTCTCATTTTAGTGTGCTATTTAACTTCCTCTTAGTTGGTGTTTGGGTGTCCAGTGTCAGTAGTTACTCAGCTGTGATCATAATAGCTGTTAAAACTATATAATCCCAAATCGGACACTTTTTTTTAAGAAAACAAAAAGTTGTGAAACTCAAAAGCAAAAATATACAAAACATTAACACATTAGTGGTGTTTTCGTTTTCTGAGTAGCTAAACTGATAACACTTTTATGAGCGGATACAGAAATCATAAATGTGTTTGTCGTTTTTCATCTCACAAGATGAGATGGGAGGAAAATAACTGCAACAATCTAGCAGACATGCAGATATGTTTAACTATGTTAATTCTAATAAAAATAGCTCAGCACTCTGTAGGAAGTGAAAAGAAATGCTCTCCAATAAATAACTGTCCATCCAGTTAAAATTATAGACAAAAGAATAAAAAATAAGCAGTTTGCAAAAAGGTAAAAACAGATGCAGATACTACATTTATACAAAACTGAGCTTAAACAAACCCACTGAGTTTCAACAAACCATCCTTTGAGCCGTTCTGCAACTCTGATCTGGGCGCAGTCAAACACTTTAAGACAAAAGAGGAAGCTTACTCAAAACACAGGATGTGGGGAGTGGAGAAACACTGACCAAAACACAAGCTTGCTTTGAGTATGGAAACACAACTACACAATAGATCTGTGGGCAGGCTGGCAAGATCAAACATACAACACAGTTTTAAAAACCATTTGCATCACATTTATCACAAAGCAGTTTATTAGACACTATTAAGACATTTTAAATTAATCCATAAACTGGTTAGTTGGAAGTTGTCCATGGTGGACAATGTGTTTACTGAAAGTCAACAAAAGATGTGTGAATGAGATTAAACACACACACATCTCAAACATACCTTTGAGAGACAGCCCTCCTATTTTGATGACAAGACAGCTCCACCCTCCATGTTTAATCCATCTTCACTCTGTCACTGAAATATTTGTTTGGAGAGGAAATTACAACCAAAACAACATCAACAACGGCGCAGAGCATCGAAGGAGATTCACCCCGGCTAGCATGTTAGCAAAAGATGTGTGTTTGGAAGTGACAGCTCAGAGATGACAGCTACACTTCACTAATCCAGTGGGGTTTTTCTTTTAAACAAAAACTGTTAGATAAAGCAACTACCCACCTTACAACCACTCCAACCATTCTGCTCTTTTACAAACACATAAGTGATTTATATTCACCAGTATAGAGAATTTAGCTAAAGGCTAATGCTAAGGCTGGCATTTCCCTGCTAGACAACACATTCCCAACACACAAAGCCAGGCATGCATCGACAGAAAGGTGTGAATATAGTCAGTCTGACTAAATAAATTACCCGTATGACTAGGTGTCAAAGCTGTTTGAGGACGCTGGGTATGAAAAAAAAAATATTCCTGGCTAAGACCAGCTAGCTTCCAGTTAGCCAGCCCTTCCTGTCCCCAGCGGCCGGTTGGTAGCTCCCGGCGCCGGGCGAAGCGAGCTGTTATCTGTCTGCCAGCTATCCGCGATGCCAGCAGCTCCTCCACGACAGTAAAAACCCTCTTAAATTATGGACAGAAAGGTTTACAGTGACAGAGAATAAAACGAGACCAGCATGTCCATCCAGACAGGCTCCACCTGAGGATGCTGTGAGGAGCTGAAGTGTTGGCCGACAGGACAAGTTGTGTTACTGCGACAATGCGGCCACGCTGTCTGTCTGGAGCCCTCCTCCCTTCCTCTGACACACACACACACACACACACACACACACACACACACACACACACACACACACACACACACACAGAGTGAAAGCGAGTGGGCTCCTCCGTTGTGATATGAGGTGTCTCTTCAGTTATGGTTTAAACCACAAACCACAGCATTTTACTCACATATTCTCACTTCATGAAACGATCGAAGCAGGATAGAAAATGGGAATAAAACATTTTTTTTTAGTGTTGTTTTAGAAAAAAAAATCTGAAAAGAAAAAACAAAGATGAAAGATTTATGTAACCCACACAGTCCTTACAGAAAAAAAGCTATATTCAAATTAATTATAAAAAATAAATAGGTTGGACTGTATCACTGTACAAACGGCCTTAAAGGTGATCAATCAGTTCAACTTTATTTAATCAACACTTTATTTACAGTCTGTGCAAAATGCTTATCAAGTTAAAACAGTAAAAGAAAATGATTTATTAAATTTAACCCCACAGAAACCCAAACAAATGGGCCAGTGAAGACAAAAACAGGAAGTGAGCAGGAATGAGGAGGATGTTATCCCAAGCCTTTAGGGAAACATATATTACTGAAAATACATAAACATAGAAGCAACTATAAATAAGTCAACAATTGTTACGAGTTAGAAAAGATAACATTGTGAAAAATGGAGGATTAGGATGAAACAATACCTAATGGAGCAAATATGAATTTCTATGTGAAAACAGAGTAAGCTGTTATAAATATGAAGATGTTCAAAGCAGGGGGTCTTAAATTGATCATTTTGTATGTATTAGTAATGTTCTGGAGTGAGTTCTTCAGAGCTTTGACAACTCAGCAAACCTTACATCTTTTAGTGCAATATGTTGCTGAGGTGTTCCTTTTAGCAATAATAATAATAACATTAGTAATGTTAGATCCTGAGTTTGCACTAAAAATGATGAATGTGATAGAAGATATGAAAACTGTCATGATTTAAACAGCACTTAATGACCTAAACTAACACTAAATGACCTGAAGTAAAACATTAAGAAGAGATGTAATTGAGACAATATGTTAATGAAGTAAAAAATGATCAAACTACCACAAAGATATATCAATTTACAATAATGAGGAACAAAATGAAGGAAAACGGATATGAAAAAGACATTAAACATCACAGAATAGTGGTAGTTTTGTTTTGGTTTGTGGTTGTTTTGTTGTCTCTTTCAGCTTCAGTTTCTTACTCTTTGGTGTGCAAATAAGAAATCAATGCCCAGGAGCCTGATCTTTTATTATCTACCTTTAATTGTACATGTGTGAGCACATTTAAACCCAACTCTGCTGTTTTTCTCTGGAACTATGAACTTTTTTATCTTGGACCATGATAAAGGTTAATTGATTGAACCACGTTGTGACATAGGAATGTTTATGTTTCAGAAAAGTCCAACATAATATGACACTACTACTAATAATAATAGTAATTTGTCATTTCAAGCGACATTTTTCCCCAATGACCCCACACCATCTGTTTCATCATGCAGATTTTATTCAGATTGCCACCTCAGGTGATCTGAATGTACCACAAAGGTGTAACATATTTATATATAATGTATCATTATTGCCACCCATGCAAAGAAGCAGCAGTTGCATCGGAAATGGACCGTACCAACAGGGAAAGGGTTACAGAGGAAACCTTGACAGTATTCAAGAGTTTTAAAAACCTGATCTTGCAAATAGCAAGCTCTTTGTCGGTGTCTCGTGTAAGAAAACAAATGAAATTCGCTCAGAAGCTGGAGATGAACCCGCTTTCTGCCTGTCTGTCACCTTCTGGAGTCCGCTCTCCTCCGGAGCTCTCCCCTCGGGTAAAAGCCTCTGTGTCTGTGCGTTAGGAGGGACTGTCATCCTGCCTGACCGCCCGGTTTCTGGAGAGAAGAAGTTGGCAGAGGGGATGTTCCTGTGATGATGGCGTTGCAGCTCAGGAGCGGGGATGCAGCATACTACCAGAGTGCACAATACTGCAGAAACTACACTTCACCGCCGGTCAGCTACGGTGACAGCAGCCATTATCTTGCACGTTTGCCAGGTAAGAAAGAGGTTTGCCATCCGGGAGCTTCCCTTTGACTGACAGGAGATGCACATGCATTAATGTGCAAAGATTGGGGAAAAACTGACGCGAGATGATTGTAGATGGCACGGAGGAAAGGCTGGTGGTAAGAGCAGGTTGCCCTGGCGCAGATCTTCATACCACAGTGTCATGTTGTGGGGTGCACCAGCCACCATTCTGTTCAGCACAGATGCAGCGATGCAAAATCTGGTTGACGAAACAGTGGGAAGGTTTCTTTCAATGCAGAAGAGCCCTGCATGTCATGCTCTGTGTGACTTTAATATGAAATAGTTTAAATGCAGTGTCCCTTTCCCCGTTAAGCCAGTCAGTCAAGTGGTCAGAGCAAGTGAACAAATCGTTGTTGCACCCTTTGCATTGCTTTATCTGCACAGCTGGGGCATGGGGCAGCAATACAGCAAGCGTTTCTTCATCCACCTGCAAAGTGGCTGGCAAGAAGGATGGGAATCATGATTTGCACCAACAAACTCATCTATTAATGTCATATAGGTTAGTCGTTATTCGCCTTCATTAAGATGTGTCTATCATATTGAATAAACCCTCCTGCGTAGGGAGACAGTTATTACCATATCTGCATCCAAGTCTTTCAAGAAGTGCAACTTCTTAACATTTCATATTATTATAAGTTTAATTTTTTGGTTTTAGCCACAGTCTAAATAGCTTTTAAAGGAAATTCACAACGATCAAGAGCAGTATACACCTATGAATGTAGATATTAATCTCAGCCAGACGTTTAACCCCTCAGAAGCAAGATGGCTAGAAATGTTTGGTAAGTGTGAGATGGTTTCTAATCAATAACAGCAGCATAAAGAACATGCCAGCTGACTAGTGTTTAGAGTACTGAAAGGGGGGAAAAGCTCTCACTTTAGGGTAAAGATGACACCTTTTATGCAGCTATTAACATGATCTCCTCAATAAAAGATTAAAAAGAGGAAAGATAAAATGTCTATTTAGATACACGAGTAAAGCTTTAGGCTTTGCTTCAATGAAACAGTGAGTGAATAACCAATGCAATGAAGTATATTTGGGTTTTGCTGTGAAATACTCTTGTCCAGTGCCCAGCGAAGCAGATGGAATAAGTGCAGGAGGCATGTGCTTCTCATCGCTCTATAATTGATGTGACACAACACAGTACGGCTAGAGAAACTCTAGAGAAAATGAACACTTGGCCTATTTAAATATTCTCTGTGGAGGTCATGAAATTAAAGGGCTTCGAGAAAGCAGTGTTTTGTTTCCTTGTTTTCAAGCAGCACATCACAAACTCTTGTGTCAAAGTCAAAAACGTCTCGATGAATGTCCAATTCATGAATCCCCTTTGAACCGAAATCAAGTAATACATGTCATTTTAGAGCTCAATGGCTTGTTTGAGGAAAATATCAGACACATATGTGGTAAATATTACAGTGTTGTAAATATACTGATGACTCGCTGCATTGGGCTTTGGGGTAATATTGCATCGCCTGACTTGGACTCAAAAAAGCAATTTTGTTCCCTCTTAAACTATTAAATAAAAAACTACCATGAATCCTTTTTAACTTTGCAGCAAGGTCCAGAGTTGCAGCCATGTGAATGTGTTCTGCAGCTTTTAGGCTGCACAATGTTGCCACGGATCCAGGTCCAGGTCTCCCATGAGAGGCGAAGCTAACCTTGACCCATCTAGTGCAACATTTAATCTATAGGATGCCAACAGAAACAAAGTTAAACGGACAATTTCAGTTGTCTACAATGTTCTGACTGGGAGCTTAATATGCATGCTGTATTCCTATTTTTTATTTATGTTTAAAGGAAAAAACAACATTTGCAGCAAACCAGTAAATACGATTAAAATGCAACCTAATACTTGCGCTAATAGGGCTGTTTCGTACTATATTAGGGAAATACTGCAATAATCAATTATTTTGCTACACTTTTATACAGGTTGCACAGACACATAGCCATTAGTTAGAGGATTAAAGAGAATGATTTCAGGTCTCCTCCTAGTGCAGGAAAATAATGCAATCTGGCAACTTTGTATTATGAATTATAAAACAGATTAACAAGGGCTGTACCATGTGTTCATATGTAAGGGGTCTTTGGGGTTTGTACGGTAAGCTGAACAAACCCCACTATAAGCTGCTGAGAAAAACTGATGGAATGCTACTCTTAATCTCTACTCTTTACTTTCATTTACATGAAAATGTAAAAAGATTTCGTTTCATCACCGCAAACGTGGCTGGCTCCTGTTGACCCTGTCTAGCTTCTGCTTTTTTTTTAGACACAGTATCAGCTACATGATTTTAAAGCGTAAAGTTATTTTGAATATACGAGGGAGCGCTCAAAAGAGAAAGAGAGCAGGTCATCAAAAAGTCAGCACAACAAAATAAGACTTTATAGCCATGCTCATCCTTGAAGCTGATATAGAGAAAGCAAAGTCCTTCACGCTGGATACTTATGTTGTGTTTGGATATGCTGACCTGATTAAGGAATTAAGCTAAAAAGCTGCCCCGCAGGAGGGTTTTCTGAAATGTTGCTGTCTCAGGCAGGGCTCTTGCTTTCTGATGATGCTGCTGTTGGAAAAAAAAAACTGTGATCAGTGGATCTGGCTCTGGGTGGATGGCGTTAAGACAGAGAGCAGAGCTTGTGTCATTCATCAACAACACAGAGGACAGTGTATAAAGCCCAAAAGTCATTTTTGTAACAATGTTTGTGCACTCCTTTTTTATTTACTACAGTGTTCATGTGTTTTTTAGGATCACTGCAACACCAAACCCACACTTTCCCAGGTTTTTGATCTTCTATCTGCCA
The DNA here is from genome assembly GCA_037177535.1 of Pseudomugil gertrudae. Classification (NCBI taxonomy): domain Eukaryota; kingdom Metazoa; phylum Chordata; class Actinopteri; order Atheriniformes; family Pseudomugilidae; genus Pseudomugil; species Pseudomugil gertrudae. Next base: position 4,418,137 of record JBAMHV010000015.1, read on the forward strand.
TTTGTTTTGATCTTTCTGCAGTGCACTCTTGCTTAATGAAGCTGGAGGAACTGCCTCTCTTTAACTACCCACCCACAGTGGCCAATATTAACCCTCTTGTGTTTACTACAAATAAATCGCTGTTGAGGCTCCCAGTGGATGACTAAGAATACTTCCTAATAAGGTGCTCCAAAAGTGGGAATGTGAAACCATCCATGTGCACGATATAAAAACAACACATGCGATGCCAATAAGTAGTGAAATGTAATTATATCCAACTGCCACATAACCTTACTTGACTCGCACTCACGCTGCTGAGATCATCTTGCAGTTGATATGAGTAATAGTAAGGGTCAGTGTGTTGTCCAGCATACCTTTCCACTGAGGTCAGCCATACCAGGTGACAGACAGGCAGCCGGACATTGGACAGACAAAATGACAGCGAGCAGCAGTCGGAAACAAAAACACCCCAAGGCGTTATTTTGGGTTCATGATTCACTGCTATTGGGGCGTCCAATTGGATTCCAGACGAAAGATGAAAGCAAAGTGAGTTTTGACACAGCTGTTGGCTTATTACTGACCTGTCAATATGTCTGGTTGCACACACAAGCATCCATACACACACCAGTGCTCACAGACACACTTTCAGTTCAGGCCATTCCTGATTTCAGGCTTTGTCTTCATTTGTTTCTTATAGGTCACAGTACATGCAACATACTCACACACTCCCACTCTGAATCAGCTTACCCAAGCAATCTTACTCCTCCAGGCTGCGAGCATTTCATTGTCACTTTCCTTATGTGTGTGTGTGTGTGTGTAATGTCCTGCATGCATGACTGCAGGCACTGTGGGCTCAGCCAGATCTTGGTGATGCCCAGTGGAGTGTGAAGCTCCACTGTCCGAGAATGTGTTTCTGTTCATCGCTTTCTTTACATCTCTCCAGCTTTGGGGTCCCTCCTTAATCGCCGTACATCTGTTTATAGACCGTATCTAAAGACTGAAACATTAGTTTCTAATCATGTTAATATTCCATTATGTGTGCATCCAGCCACCCACCGCGGTGTGACACTGAATAATATGCGACATGTACTTAATTTAAGTCTTTGCTTTGATACCAATCTCCCAGAACAGGTCATACCTAAACAAATATCTTCATGCATTTCAGATGCACTTTCTGTTCTATTGAATATCATGATGATGAAGTACATCACACATTCATCTGCACTTTTAAAACCTTCTTTATGTGACATATTGTGTACAGGTAGAACTCATCCTTGCAAAAAGCCTTGAAATTTTCCTTTGTGTGTGTGTTTTTTTAATGCTAAACCAGATAAGCATTGCAGCAAAGCTGCACTTAGGTGCAGCAGCGGAAGAGCTGCATGATAACATCAGAATGCTCACAATAGATTGTTAAAGTGCTAATGTATACTGAGTACAAAGTTCACTGTGTTCATCATCTCAGTCTGAGGTCACATCTCTAACGTTTGCTAAAATCCACTGGAGCTCCAAATTTAACACGATCCATCCCGAGGAACACGATTATCTCAACAAAGTATTTTTTAGTAAAAGCACAACTTTAAAAGAAATACAAATAATTACATATATCATCAGGATGTCCTGGAACTATGTCGTATGTGCGACAGTTTTATGACATTCTGATGAAGAGATCAAGTTTGTTGGTATGAACAAAAATACTGCAAAAGCAGAGCTTGTAATGATTTTATTCTCTCTGTCAGTTTGTTTGAATTGAAACAAAGTTGAGATTATTCTGTTTGGTAACAAAGATATGAGGGTTAGCTTTGGTAAACACTTTGAAAGTCGAACTCTTAAAATCACCCTCCATCGATGTTGGTAACCTTGGAGATTTGACAGGGTCTGATCTGACTTTTAACATAAACATCGAAGCTGTCACCAAAGCGGCTTTTTATCTACCTAAAAAACATCAACCAAATGAAAAGTTTTGTCTTTCAAAAAGATCAGGAAAAATAAATCAATGTGTTCTTATCCAGTAAACTGGATTTAACTGGAATTCCACACAAAAAAGCAGCTACAGCTCATCCAGAACGCTGCTGCTGGAGCTTTAACCAGTTTTATTATCTTTACACCGGTTTCCAGTCAGTCTAGAGTAGATTTTAAGATCCTACTAATACTTATTAAATGATGGTAGAGTTAAGGTCCAGAAAACATCTGTGATATGTTCAGAGAATAATAGAAAAGGGAACAAGGGACAGAGAATGAAGTAATAATCACTTTATCGGTAATCTGTAGACCAACCAAACAAAGTCCCCAGTGTAGTGGTTCCCTATGAGGAAATACTAAAGTTAAAATGAAAGACAAATAGTTCTAAAAGCAATAATATTAATAAAAAAAAACTTCAATAAAAATGTAGTTAAAAGCCCAGGTAAAAAGGTAGATCTTTTTATTCCACAGTCATTTAGCATGTCTTTTCTCCAAAGCGATTCACATCTGAGAATAAGAAAAACACAAGCAAGGAATCAAACAATAGGGGACATCGTAGATAAGTTCCAGTCAGACTGCTGCATGTGTAGTGTGATACAGGTGTTTACATGTAGTTCTAGAAGCATCTCTGCAGCCTGTGCTTCTCTGGTCGGCTGTTCCAGAGACAAGGACCATATTGGTGGAAATAGGGCTCACCTCTTTCCACTTCCAGTGCTTTTATATCATTTTATTCTATTATAAGTTGTTCACACTCTTCCTAATTATTGAACTGCTTTATGAGATGCCCTGTATTTTAGTGAACTTGAATGAAGCAGTCACAAACTACTCATAACAGACTGACTTTAAATCATCACCCTGCCTCTGCTATCCACAGGTCCAGAAACCATCCTGAAGCCTCCTTTAAGTCTTTTCAGCCATCCCCATCAGCCATTCCAACATATGGACTCTCTGCATCATTTGGGACCTCCACCAATGGCTCCGACTCAGCCTCTCATCCCTCCACCTATCACTCATGCTCAGGCAATTGGGCATCCAGCTATGGCTCCTGTTCAGAGCCTCGGGCCTCGTCACATAGCTGCTTCTCATACATTAAGACCTCCCCCTATTACACCACCACATACCCTAGCCCCCCCACCAATGCCTCCAACTCAACCACTGGGGCCACCACCAATGGCACACACTTTGGGGCCCCCACCTGTAGATCCAACACAAGCAATACCTCCCAACATGGACCTCACACAGCCATTGGGGCCTTCATTAATGAACCCTGCCCAGGCACTGGTTCCCCCACCCGGAGCAGGTCGATTTCCCCTTCCTCCCAGTCCCTTATCTTCACCTCCTGCACCAGGCCCTGACCCTTCACAGATGCCTCCAAGGCCCCCAGGACCCTCTCTTATCCCAGCCCCGGTTTCCAGCCTGATCTGCGGTCCTCTCCCAGGTCAAGCAGCTCTAGCCAGCGAGCAGCCCCAGGATGAGGGCTCTTCTCTGGGGATGGAGGATCAAGAGGACTCTCTGGGGCTGGAAGAACTGTGTAAACCACTCTACTGTAAACTCTGCAACGTTACACTCAACTCTGCTCAGCAGGCACAGGCTCACTACCAGGTCAGGTCAAGTCCATATTCATATGTGTGCAACTCATAAAACATTAAGATACACAAACAACATTTGGCTTCTCTCTGTTAAGGGAAAGAATCACAGTAAGAAGCTGAGAAATTTCTACGCTGGCAGTCAACAGCCACCAGCCATCAGGATCCCAGAAGCCCTCGAAGGTGCTGGTCAGACATCTGTCAGCTCGGGATCTGGTGACAGCGAGGTAGGCAGGCAGGTGAGGCAAAACCTGACTTACCTGAATGTTATGGTTTTATCTGGGGATGTGAGTGTGCTGCTGCTGGCAAGCTCAACGTGATGATGGAGGTTCTTTCCTCTGAGGAGGTGGAAGGAAACTAGAGTCACCCAACAGCTGACACTTACATCCTTCTCTACTCTTTTAAAACCATCAATAAGGTGTATATTCAATCCACATCTAACCTGAAATAAACCCTCAAATAAATATCTTAAAACATGAAACTGATAACATTGATACATTTTCAGGCTAAAGTACAGATGAGAATGTGATTCTACATGTTTACTCCCTAACTTCTGTCAGCACAAACACTGTATTGCTTTGTCCCATGTCTGCAGGCATTGTATAAGGGGGCGCCCCGCGTCATCTTGGCGACAGAGAACGACTATTGTAAATTGTGTGACGCCTCCTTTAGTTCACTAGCAGTTGCGCAGGCTCACTACCAGGGCAAGAACCATGCCAAGAAGCTACGACTGGCTGAGGCCCAGCAGAACTCCAACAACATGTGGGTTTGACCAGAGAGATATGTGCTGTACTGGCAGCAGATTTCCTTTTTATTCAGCTTTATGCATGCTTAGATTTTGCAGGTCTTCATAGTGCCAATGTGGAGGTTCATGGCAGATTTTCTTGCAAAAGATTGCCTTTAAATGCAGCCAATGAAAGAGCATTGTTGTATTGTTTTTATTTTTTAAAATGATGTTATAGACTATAACAAGCTGATGTGATGCTGTCTCTGTCTCTTCCAGGGAAAATAGCAATGAGGCAACTGTTAGAAGAAACCGGAAAGATGGCAGTGAATACCGACTGGTCAAAAACCGCAGAAGCCCACAGGGCGCCACCGCCATGCCAGGTGCAAATATACTAAAATGAGAACAAAATGAATCAAAGCAAACTTTATTTATAGAGCACTTTATCATACATAAAATGCAACTCAAAGGACTTTTCAATCAAAATGGTTAAAAAATGCATAACATAATTTTAACTTTTTTTTTAGCAATATACAGATTTCCACATGTACTAAAAGACACATCCCACCCATGTGCTCCATGTACAAAACAATTCCTCTGACACCCTCACCATTCAGTCATTAAAAACTAATTTACTGGGTGTTGATAAGAAATAGTATAAAAATTTATAAGATAAATTAAATAAAACAGGATAAAAAAAGGATAACATTTAAAATAAATAAATAAATCAAATTAAATTTAATGAGTAAATTGCCCTAAAATCAGAGGTGTATAATCCAGGTGCCAGAAAGTAGAAATCCTGCCGTGTTTTTGGATCTACCTGTACATTTAGAACAGG
>JBAMHV010000015.1:4423322-4434978 GCA_037177535.1 Pseudomugil gertrudae
AGCTGGTTTGGGGACTGGTTGGAACAGCAGCTGGACATGATTTCTACTTTCTGGACCAGGATTATACACCTCTGCCTAAAATATCTTTAAATAATTTGTAGTGTAGGACTATAAAATTGTGTTTACTTTACTTGACTGAAAAGGAAAGACTTAAACTTTTGCATAAAAATATCAACACTTCCAGTTGCCCTCAGGTCATCTAGCAGGCTGTTCCATAGGTGAGGACCTCTATAGGAACAAATAGAAGACCTGATGACCTGAGACCCCTGGGAGGTTCACGAACTAAAAGCAAATCAGATAAATATTTTGGACTAAGACTTCTTAGATTTTTAAAAAACTAATAGAAGTATTTTAAAATAATAAATGTATGGAATTTCCTGTTCCATTCACGTTATGCTCAATATCAAGCTCAAACTGGAAAAGGGTCTTCTACAGGCATTAAACCGAGCTATTCGGATATCACAGGAGGTGAAAGCTAGTAGACATCATGAACACAAGCACAAAACATGTGCAGAAAAACACTTGTATCAAACACCAGCAAATAAAATACAACAACTAAGTTTTCAGAGAAAAGTGTCGACTGTTCCTGTTTTCCTGGTGACATTTTTATTGTCTTGAATTCCATTTTGTTCATCCCTGAAGAGAAAAATAAAGCAATATGAATAAATAAATATGACATTTTTGTTGCATGTAGACGAAGTAGCCTCTGTCTGAGGAGACTGAACACATTTAACCTTTTTTCACACGTTATCCACCTCTTGTTTTTCCTGGCATTTTATGTGATACACCCATTAAACATCGCTTTGTGTGCATTCAGTTAGCTGCGCAGAATGTCATGCCACGCTTTCATTGCTGACTTTGCATTGGCGAACGCCCTTGGGGCACATCTGCTGATGCATGACAGTGATGGAAAGTGGAAAATACTGGATAAACCTATTGCTCATGGAAATTTTGCCTTCATATGAAGACAGAATCTCATATCTGGCACACCTTCAATGGCTATTTTCAACAGCCTTTGATGGCTGCACGTGCTTGTGATAGCGGTAGCTGATGGGTCGCAGACAGCATGAGACATTATTTCGTACATTTTGGATACATTAAATGTTTCTATGCTAATTTTCAGTTATTTTGCAATAACCGTTATTCACTTTTTGAATGAATTTCTGTCAGTTTCATGGTCAGTGTCTGCTTTCACCCATGTGTTTGTGTGAAAACAGATACAGTTTAGGTAACATCAGACCTTCAGCTTACGTCACTCCTCGTATTTACTGCCATGTCTGACTCCTACTGTGTCTCTCCACGGACAAAAAGCATTAATGCTTCAGCTGAAGATGAAATAAGATAAATAAAATGGCAAACTCGCTGTCAGCCACTCTCGCTCTTCACCACAAAATTCCGCTGATGTCATGAGGTTTTTTTTTTTAGCTTTTTATGATGAGCCCAAAAATAGCTGGCCTCTTGCCTGCAGTTGCATTTCAATGTCTTTCTTTATCTCTCAATCCTCTTTTCTTTTATCTGCAACTTTTAAACACACAAACAATTCTCTTTCCTCTGTGCCTACCTTGATGTTATCCCATCAAGATGTACACTGTTACAAAACACTACCACACACACAGCAGTTTAAATCAGGTCATGACTGATATGATCTGTTTTTTAATCACTTTTTTGTGGGTCGGAAGTGTTAAACAACTGCTGGATTAATCCACTTTTACTGGATATGAACTTAATTTGCTTTTCCCGTTTCTTAAGTGTGTCACATAGCATAGGGTTATTCTCTTCCACAGGGAATACTGCTCTCAAACCAAGGGTGTCCAAAGTCGGCCCTCATGGGCTACTGTCCCGTACGTTTTCAATACTTCCTTGTTCTAACACACTTGACTCAGTTAAAATGGATCCAACAACTTATGAAGTTCTGCACAGTGACTTCATTTAAGTCAGGTGACACAGCGAAAGCCAGCAGGATTGTGACCCTTTGAGGATCGAAGCTGAATACCCCTGTCTTAAACATCCTGAAATGTTGTTTCTTGGTTGCCATGGTTTTCTTTTCTCATCGTTGCGTAAAACCTGAATAGTAGCCAAAATGGCTCAGGTTTCTTATACATGTGCAACATGTAAACATGGACTGTGTTGTCTGGTCTGCAGGGTCTGAAATATGAAGCCAATGCAGAAGCTGCAGCTGCACGGTGGCGTAGTTGGTTAGCACTGTGGCCTCGCAGCAAGAAGGTTGCTGGTTTGAGCCTTGGTTGGGGCGGGGGTCAAACTGGGAATCTTTCTGTGTGGAGTTTGCATGTTCTCCCCATGTTAGCGTGTGTTCTCTCCGGGTACTCCGGCTTCTTCCCACAGTCCAAAGACATGCATATTGGGGATAGGCTGATTGGAGACTCTAATTGTCCATAGGATTGAGTGTGTGTGTGCATGGTTGTTTGTCTCTGTGTGTTGGCCCTGTGATGGACTGGCGACCTGTCCAGGGTGTACCCCGCCTCTCGCCCATTGTAAGCTGGGATTGGCTCCAGCCCCCTCACAACCCCGTTAAGGGAAAAAGCGGTAGAAGATGGATGGATGCAGAAGCTGCTTCACACCTGCATTTAAAACCAGCAGGGGGCAACAGTTTGCTCAGGATGCATGTTTGTGTACGGTTTTAAAAAACTGCATTTTCACTCAACAATTTAAACATTTTTTCTGTTTATTTCTCCTTTTTATGTCTTATTGGATTCCCAGTTACAGTAAAGCAGTTCAATATAAAGCAGGGTAAACTTGTGATTTTCAAGCTGCTAGCTAACGGCTATGCTTTTATCACAACTCCCCTCTGTAAAAGCAGTCAGGCAAGATGTCCGTGGCCAAATTACAGGACATCTTGACATACTTAGAGATCTTATACAAAATAAGTAACACGTGTTTTAAACATTGAAGCCATTAAAAATATTAAGAGGGAAATAAAATAAAACTAAGTCTTCTTACTTCTTATTCTGAGACGCTTTGATAAACATATTAAGGTACTGAATTGACTATGCGGCTGCAAGCTTGGTATACATATATTTTCCTATATTTAACATAAGCAAAACTGTCATACTTACACATTAACATTGTGGTGTTTATGAAATCTAGATTTTTAATCTCCCCAATTAAATTGAAATGAAAATACAAACATTTTTCTGTCAGAATCTTGTCATGGAAACTTTGATAAATCGGTAGTTTTGTGGAGATTTGAGCATCACGAGACAAAAGCCTAACATGTCAGAGGTAAAACATAGACTAAATAATTGCCCAATGATGAACAAAACATTTGTGCATCTTCTAGATTAAGTATCTATAGTTTGTAAATGGCTTTAAAGTTTCACTGTAAAGCACTTAGTCATAATTTATAAGTTAAGTCAGGCAGAGAGGTGAAGGTGTCTGTTAAATGCAGGATAGGATGGCTTTGGTTTCCTACAGGAGCAAAACATGAGAATGTGAATTAAATGATTTATAAGCAATTTTATATTTTAAAATAATTATTTTTATTTTTTCATCTTATCTATCTTTTGCCTTACACGGCAGTGTTCTTCCTGCCATCATGACTGATGAATCCTGTGTAAATTACCCTCCTGGTGTGTAGCTCATACTAATCTCTCTCTTTTCTGTCGTCTCTTTTTGTGCCTCCAGGGCCATACTACAACCCCAGGCCGAGACAGCGAATCCCCAGGGATTTGGCCATGTGTGTGACTCCCAGCGGACAGTTTTACTGCTCCATGTGTAACTGTGGCGCTGAGCAGGAGACGGACTTCAGGCAGCACCTGGAAAGCAAGCAGCACAAAGCCAAAGTGTCGGAGTTAAGATACCGCCATGAAATGGAAAACCTCGGCTACAGCTAAGAAACACTAGAGGGGAGAGAAAGACAGATCTAGAGTAAGGCAGACAAGATGGAGAGTAAAAGCACACAGGGTAGTGAATGCAAACAGTTGCTCATGTTTGAGGGGCACATTAATGGGAACCATTAGCCACCAGATCTTGTTGCACTTCAGCTGATATACAGATTAAACATTAAATCTTGACAGGAGTATATATTAACCTGTGGCTGTAGCCCAACTGGTTGATCAGGTTTTCTGCTAAGTTCATGGTTGACAGTTTGATCTCCAGTCCCTGCTTTCTGTATATCAAAGTGCCCTTGGGCAAGACACTAAACCCAAAGTCCCTCATGACAAGCAGGACAGCTCTGCCTGTCCCATCTGCTCCAATAATTAGGTTTGAACGGTGCATTATTATTATTTTCCCTTTTTCAAAGAGAAAATACTTTATTTCATAATGAATATGATCTTGTTTTGCCTTGTAACCCGTTGCTTTTTCTTTTCTGGTTTACTCTTTTACCAAAACTTTGAGCAGGATTCATTCTGACTCAGGATACGAGTGTGTGAAAACAAAACGCAGTAAAAACAACACACTCATAGAAGTAGACAAAGGTTTGCAGAAAATTTAAGCATCAAGTGAGTAAAACCTGGAAAATAGATGCAGGTGGTAGAAGTAAAAACAAGGAAACACTAAGTCATGCCATTTTGGGAAAACAATCAGGACAAACAAAAAAGTTTTAAGGTTAATTTATTTTAAAATTCTTGTGTATGAATCATAACTACAGCTATTTTGCACAGACCTTGCAGCAGGGCCATCTTTTCAACACGGTGTTACAAATGGCACAGAGGAGCAAATTCAGCAACTTTCTAACCTTCCATAACATTTAATGTACTTGCTGACTTAAAAAAAAAGAAAGCACAATAAATCTTGTCTGATGTAACAGTAATGGGGTTGCATGAATCGGAACGAGTCAGCTGACCTGTGATCGTTCCCCTTGCTGACGCCAAAGCGCTGGCTAGCCTTGTTAGAGCCATTATGGGGATTTAGGCTAAAGCTCTTACGAGCCAGTTTGGCATTATAGTGAAATTGTGATGTTTATGTTTTTTTCTAAATATATTTTGTGTCATCTTTCTTCTTGTATTAAATCCTATTTGGAATGTAAATATTCTTAATTTAGATCACAGATTTAAATCTAATAATAAAACAAGTATCCAACTAGTTGATGTTAGCCTCTTAACACATTGTAAACTCTAATTATTTTAATAATAATCAGGAATCTCATGCCATGTGTGCACTGACTGAATGTCTGCTTATCTGCACTGTATGTTTGTGTGTGGATTTCACCGGAGGCCAGTCCTCCTGGTATTATCAGCGTTGTTGCTAATAGATGCTAGTTGCTTCATTTTGAGCCAGGACAGGCTGACCATCAGGCTCAAACTACTTTTGATTCAGGTACCTACTGATTTACCTACCTACAGAGAAACAGCCAAACAGGAAGACATGTTTACTGACAGTGAAATCTCCTGAATATTTCTGGTTTGCTTCTTGTAATCAACCTTGATTCTCACAGGGGACATAACCAGGTTTTATTGCAGTTTGCTGCAGCAGCACAGGGGTGAATGCACTGTGTCTGGATTTGCAGACAGATCTGTTTTGTTATTACTCTCATCCCCATATTGCCCAGGCCCAGCTGGTTTTATGAGTTTAGCCCTAAAACCAGTTATATAATTGGACTAAAATCTGATTTGCTTTCTCCGTGAATTTCTATTTTCTTCCACTTCAGTGTTACAGAGCTGGTCAAAATCACGAGGTAATTTATATTTCTAGTCATTGTAATAGACAAAACATTGCTTATTTTACCTCAAATTTTGGCTGTGATGCCCAGTTGATGATGAAAAATATTTTATTCATGCCAAAAAAGTCTAATTTTGTGACAATAACTGGTGTTTCATAATGAAAATAAGAAATATCATCATAGAAAGAAAATTTAAATGAGCTTTTCCAGTTTTCGCACACACAGTATGGCGTCATGAAATCAAAATCCTGATCACTTACATGATATGTGGGGAAGGTAAATGAAAGCAACATCCTTGCTTTCTGGTTTAAGAGCAGCAGCTGCTCACAGCTTTTGTTTGTCTCTACAAACATACTCACATCTGAACACACATGCACACACACACAAGGGCACTCGGGTGAACCATGAGGACAAAATACTGTGGGATTGGGGTGTTTAAAACATGCAAGGAAGGTTGAGACAATGACAGGGCAAAATGTAAAATACTCAGCTGTTCATCGGTCTGTACCGGCGGTGTAGTTTAATCATAAAGGAACAATGACAAGCAGATAAAAGCAGAGCTCTAAGCAAAGCTGTGGCTGCCAGGCAGCTAATCAAGGAGTTTTCACGTTTGAGTTGCAGCTGGTAATAGCTCTCCTCCTCCACCACCACCTCCTAGAAATAACATGCTTTTGTCTTTATGAAAGCACTGGCAGCATAACCTTTTATTGTGATGACAGATTTCTGGATTGAAAATGAGAGTCGCACTCCAAGGCAGCTATTGAAAGAGCAGAAAATAATGAACAGCAATGGAATGGTGGGAATGGTGGGATCATAGGAAACTAACAAGCCATCCACATGAGACGGTGCTCAGAAAATCATTATTTCTACTACACAAAATAATTGGCTGTTATTTTTGTCTGGATCAATTTGAGACCTCTTACAGGTTGTAGCCTTTATTAATTATATCAGTTCAACCAGTAGAGACACAAAATGTCCTAATCTGTGTCAAAGTAAAGAAATCTATGCAGCCCGGATTTGTTTTAGTCATTTAAGCAACTACAACAGGACGATGGAGACGAGTTTCTGTTGCCATATCTTACATGGTTGTTGGCATAAGCAAGTTTTATCAAAAATCGGAACAATAAAATTTTTTATCTAGATTTAGAGGGTGTTTGTTATGACACAGGTTCACATTTATCCAGACTATCTCCACATCTCTGTGCAGGTTTTCTGGTTACTATGAGTCCATGTTGTTACCATAGCATCCAGTGCAAAACCAGTCAGTGACACCATTCTGATGATTTCATAGCAAAAGAGTTGATTTTCTGTCTTAAAAATAAGAAATGATATAAATATCTGAGTCACTTGCACTCAGAACATAGTTATACAATAAAAAAATGGTTTTCTGGTGAATGATGGCGGTCAGTAAGTCTTTTTGGGAGGTTTTTTTGCCCCGAGCGCCTCCTAATGCATCAATGCATTTTAATGTATAAGGAAAGAAAAAAACATACTGGCCCAAATGATGTAGAATTATCCCGTGTTCAATGAGGGGAAAACAGAACAAAAGTAGAAGAAATGCAGACATGATTTTGTGTGACATGTGGGATCCAGATATGCAGGCTTGTTTTGCATGATTCATCAGTTTTAAGCCTGTGTGTGTGTGTGTGTGTGTGTGTGTGTGTGTGTGTGTGTGTGTGTGTGTGTGTGTGTGCTTACATATAAATAAATGCTTAAGCATCATATGATTTGTCTTTTTAAATGAAAATAATGTAAAAGTTTTCAGCTGACACACCAACAAATATTTTATTTATTTGAAATGCATTTATGATTTTATATGGAATAAGGTCAGATCACAAAGATGAAGTTATATTAAATATAGATATATCTTTAAATTGTTCCCGATTTCTCACATTTAATAAAGTCTCCAAAACATTCATTCTCAACTGGTTTTCACACCCATCTTTTGTTTTGCTTCCTTTGTGGTCATTGTGATTAATTACACTGTACAGATGATATCGAAAGGCTTGTTAATGTGTTAATAGAGGTACTTTTCCATCTGTTTTATTCTACGTTGTCCTAATCTTTTCTACTTTATAACTAATCGTTTAATCTAAAAGCTGACTTTCAGCAGCATAAATTATAAAAGAAGCTGAAGTTCTTGGTTGTCCATGCTGCGCCATATTGATCGTATCTGGTTTATTTAGTGCATGAGTAGAGTAATACTTCATAACTGCTGAGACATCTCTGCTAACGAGTGAAAATATAAGGAAAAAACGGGATGTTGTGAATATAAGCGGGTGGTTGTTTGTGTGATAAATCTACAGAAAGATACTGGAAGAAATCACCATTTTTGCACTGAATATAACATTTATAAAGAAAATATTCTACCATATGTTGTAAGGTTTATGTAAAGATTTGCTCTGTTTTTGTCATCATTTACCTCTCAAAGAGTCTATTCTTAATGTTTACAAGGTGGGGAGATGAAGCCGTTATGAATGTGTCATATATGTTATTCTGTGTGTTTATTCACATGTTGCACTGTTGGACTGAGTACATCAGGGTAGATGGGCAACACAGTGGGGGTAAAACCGTTCTAACCTTCATTACTAGCAGGTCCATTATATCAGAACATTTATCAGAGTCAGCAAAAAGATGGCAAACCTTTCATGACCTCTACTCAGGTGCAATTTTCAAGTCCGAACCAAGTTTTGACACCAGCTGGGTGGTTATAATTTCTCCATTTAGAATGGTCAAGCACAGTGAGGTGTTAGAAATCCACATCGTGTCGATCATTCATTGAAATGAGGGAATGATTCTGTCATGTTTGAGGAAGGCTGAGACCCAAAGCTCCAGACAAACACTAGCAAAAATGGTTAAACAGCTAAAAATATGTATTTTATTGCCCAATAACAAAAGCAGACTCATGAAAACTTTTCCAAAAAGAGGACAAAATAATTTCCAAGGCAGCAGGTAACCATCTGGCACTGAATGAGAGTGGCACCAGTCCTTAAATACTGAGAGGTAACAATCAAGACAGAATACGGTGACACGGCCAGGGCTGCTGCACTGCCTGGAGAAGAGAGAAAAACAATTTACCACACAAACCAAACTGAAAATAAACCCAAACCCTGACATGATTCATCATTTTATGGTGATGTCTCCAGGTGTTCCTTTAAACCTGATTCAATTCAGGCTTCTTGCTTAAAACAAGTCTCTTGCTTTTCTTGAAAGAGCAAAAACAATCAAAGGCAAAATGTATCTCAAACAGCTTGTCATCAAGTTCTGCACAAGTCTGTTAATGACTCGTTTATGAATCGGTGTGTTGCCGTAATAACGGGAAGGAAAAAACCCACAAAATTTCAACCATACTCAATCTTACATGTAACTAGTTGATCATAACGTTTTGGTGGTTTTTTTTTTTTCAAAATAAAAGCTTTTAGATTAGTCATCTTTCCATCTACCTTCATGATGCTGCTCTATACGAAATAAAAAATGTTGAAAAAACAGGAAACTAATTCTTCTGATCTGGTGCTGTACAATGTACACAACATAGATCTTGAATCTTGGATTTCAGAGTATCTCATGCAGAGTGTTGGGCAGTGCCTCCTCAGGCCACGATGGCAGACCAATCAGGGTCTCTCTTTGCTTCTGTTGTGACAGAAAACAAACAAATATTCTAAATTGAGTTGAATTTTGACAACAAGTAGGAGAAAAATTTACTTAATGACCTAAAGTTAGTCGTTCCTATTTTACCTATCATGATATAAGCTGTACCAATCCACTCCTGGTTAAAATAAGTGATTACACATAAATCCTAAGATGTCTGCTTTTGTATGTGCCTACTCACCTCAGATGGATTGGCTTCAAGGGAATTTATTCATTCATTTATTTATTTCTATAACTCTTAGTCCAGTTCAGGATTGCAGGGATGCTGGAGCGTATCCCAGCAGAGGCAGGGTACACCCCAGACAAGTCACCAGCCCATGGCAGTCTAGTGATTTAACTGGGAGAAATTATGGCTCGCTCACACTTGCCTCACATAAAAGCTCATTTATTCTGATGTACAAACTGAGTCGGTCTTTGTGCGCTGCCAGAATTCAGGACCTCCCACCTCTGTTTTACTCTCAGGGGGTCCTGAATGTTCTAGCAGCACCCTGTTGGACAGCATATACTCCTGTGATCTCTGTGAAAACCTCAGCACACTTTCAGTGCCTCTGAATAACATTGCCAACGCACCACTGACAGACTGATGGATGCCTGAACAATGGATGCTCGGCTGTGTGTGCACGTTTTCTGGCAGATGAATAAATGTGCAGATGAAACTGAACTGCGTTTTGATGATTATTACAGTGAACGAGCAGCTCAGCTGTTCTTCGTAGCTTGGGCTCGAACCACTCCAGGGGAAATGTGCATTATATTAGTTGACGCTGTTATTGGCTCACGTGGAAAAGCCTAGTTTTCACTCCAGTGATAAACAAGCTGCATCCATTATTTTTATATTGCATCTGCCATGAAAGCAGCACTATTCTGTGTATCTCTCAACAGGAAATAGGAATAAATAGCCTGAAATGTAAGACACTGGCCTGAATTATTAGTTTTTAGTAAGATGTGGCCTAATTTGAATTCTGCTTTGAGGTTTTTATTTTTTCGTTAATTATTTTTAGCTTATTTTAAACGAGACAATACAAATAAACAGTAAGCTCATCATCTTAGATGTTAAAACCTTCGGCAACGTGACGGCTACTGCTGTGAAAGTATTCGTTCTAATCGTCTTTGGCAGTGATATAATTTAGCCAAATAAAAATGAACATGCAGAGCCAAAATTCTTACCTCCATGCTTTTTAATGCTGTGAGATGCATCCAGCTTTTTATTCTGATCTGTGATGTAGCTACACATTATGATAATACCTCCAGCATGTGTTTAGAGAGGTTTAGAGACCATCATATTGCATTTAATCTTAAATTAATGTTATAAAACAGTCACTTATCTTTGTTAAATAATTGAAGGTAAATTAAACCTAATACTATACCTAATAAAATATCTAATTCTATCTCAATAGAGGTTATTCTACAATAATAAATCCCCTTATTCTTTGAGCCTGATGGGTAAAGTGTGCCGTTCCTAGTTTCAAATGTTTGGTGTGACTTGTTAGAAAGCATTTTCCACTACTTCAAAGCACCATATTAAGTAATGTCTACTGTAAGTTTTTTCCTCCAGCAGAGTTATAGACCAGTACCACTCAGGTTATGTCAGTATGTGTTGGCCTGCAGCCTCAATAAGCCACTTTTTCTTCTATAGGGATAAGCAGCATGGGTCGTTTCTTTTCTAGTGCTTTTCAGCTATTTAGTTGATATTTCTAAGAGTTCATGCATGAACCCCGCATTGCTACCATTTGTAAGTAGAATAAAAACAGCTTTATTCTCTCTGGGGTTTCCATTTCAAATGAACCACAAAGAGGCTGGACTAATACATACATGCACCCAGTCCTAGTTCCTGTCTTTAAGGTCCTTTTTGGAGGGGGGGTGCACTAAGGGGTCAGTAAGGCAAACAGTTGTTTGGACATTTCTGAGGAAGTGACGACCCCTGTGTGGAAACTGGATCTTTCCTGGAAGAGACACAGGAACACAAACTCACTGTGAGAGACAGCTGTGGATTTCCCATCATGTGTGAGGCGCCCTGGGGACATGTAGGAGAGATCTTTGTTCCAGTGTTTTGACAGAACAGCAGAGGAAAGGCAGGGGACTGACCAAAAACAGGAAGTCTATGTGGGTATACCACAGTAAGAAACAGCTACATGTAAGCTGCTGGTTTTCAGTTGAATTGATGCATGCAAACAGCAATCTCTATTATTTTTATATGATGGCTGTAAAAGAAAATTTGGCTTTTTTTTTTTTATAAACTTTTGTCCCACAGCAGCTGCTAAAGCACAGCACAAGTAAACCTCCAGTACGGTAAATCATTAAATGCTTTAATGCCCCCGCTAGGGCCCGTTCCCCCTGACTGTGGGGGGCTCTGGCTGGGACCTCCCTTTGCCGTTTCCTGGGCGGATGCTG
>JBAMHV010000015.1:4451905-4462583 GCA_037177535.1 Pseudomugil gertrudae
CAGATGCCCTGTACAAGAAGGGCCAGAGTCGCCTCCACCTCCTGAGGAGACGGAGGTCCTTTGGAGTATGCAGGCCTTTTCCATGGTTTGTGAGGACACACCTTTTCAGGCCTCTGATCAACAAAAAAACTGTTTAAAAAATAATATTTGACGGGAGATACATCTGACTTTAAAAAATTTATTTTTTGTTCACAGCATAAAAATTTAAAGCATGAAACTTCATGGGTTTATGAGGTCATGTCAAGACTGTGGTATATGGGACCATACTGGTTTATGAGGTCCGTTTACATAAAACACACAAAGTCAGCAATATTATGGTTTAAGGGGACTGACAAAGGAATAGATCTCTACTCTCACTCTACTGGGCCCTTGCTATGTTTAAGGTAATAATTTTCACAGACTTGTCCTGTGCACCCCACTCTACAGCCAAATATCCAGAGGAATTTTCCCCAAGACTTCCAGGGATGACAGGGATATGGTCATGAGACCCAATGATTCAGGACAAGGATCATCTTCATGAGGCTGCAGTTCCTGAATGCTATTTACCCCTACCTTTGCACCAGGTTTCCTAGAATTTACTCTAAAACCGAACAAAATATCCTAGCAAGGTATTTCTAAATAAGCCCTGGATGGACTGGCGACCTGTCCAGGGTGTACCCCGCCTTTCGCCCGTTGAGCTGGGATTGGCTCCAGCCCCCCCGCGACCCCGCTCTGGGATAAAGCGGTAGACAATGGATGGATGGATGGTATTTCTAAATATTACCTCCGAGTGCTCCAAAAGGATAGACTGGTTACCTGTCCAGGTGTACCCCGTCTCTCACCCGTTGTGAGCTGGGATTGACTCCAGCCCCCCCGCGACCCCGTTCAGGGAAAAGCGATAGAAAATGGATGGATGGATGGATTGAGTGCTCCAAAGGTAGCATTTATTGAGAACAGGGATGAAAACCTTTAGGATTATAAGTTCCTAAGCAGAAGACAAAATCGAAGACAGAATAGGAATAAGGAGGTGTTGGCTAAAACAATTTAATTTGAATCGTGTTTTAGCAAAAACAAAACACAAAACATTCAAACCTGCAGAAGTGAAGTACTGCAGTCGATGATCCATTACCCATTACAGTATCTCTGAACACTGTATTTGGGATTCAGCTTTATTATGCATACAGATGCATCAGTACAACAGTAAATAAAGTCTAAATGGTAAACACAGGCACTATATAACCAAGTTAGCTGACGTTTCAAAGCAAGTCCCTGGTTTCTAACAGAATCTGATATTTTTGTCAGGAAGCGGAGCACGAAAGTGTGGAGCCAGTTGCAGGCAGGAATCGGCAGGATTGCAGATGAAATGATTTATTTAATATAGAACGAGACTGAAGACTAAGGCAACAAGGACTAGGACTAAAGCTACACCAATGCAATCCAATGAACCTGCAATCACAAGAAAAACCCCAAACACTAAAATACAAACTGAACTAAACAAGACCCAGGTGCACATAATCAAACACAGGTGGAACTAATTAACAAACCATGAAGCTTAAACTGAAAACAGAAACACAGGAAACCAAAAAACCAAGTGTCCAAATCATGACAATTTTGGTATTTTGCTCACATTCTTTGCACATTTCACATTCCTTCATGGATGCCAAATGGCCCTTCATAATGTGTGTCTTAAAATGGTGCATTACAGCATTCCTCTCAGCCTTTGTGCATGGTCTTCTCTGAAATGATCCCCTGCCAGTTGCTATGATCAAACAAGATGACAAAAGCAGCAAATAAGTACTAAAACTAAATGGCTTCCAAGATACTCGATATATTGACAATATTGATAAAAATATTTGCTTCTTCACAAATTACTGTTTCAATATTCTTGGATAAGTTCTTGTACATAAATTTAACAAGTAAATCCATCTAACCTAGATCTAAGTCTCCTTGGAAGTCCTCAGTTGAATGTATTGACAGTTTTACTCAGATTGACCTTTTCCAGCAGGAATACCTCTGTCAATATGAACTTAAATATATCTGATCACTTTATTTAATCTTTAAATGTATTTACTAGTGTTGTTACAATGTGCATAATGGAGCCAGTTTAAGCTTAAAAGTAGCAACAGAAAACTAGAAGAACTACTGGAAAAGAGTGAGCTGAAAGATTATTTTATGAAGAATAATTCTGTTTTTATCCATCCATCCATCCATCCATTTTCTATCGCTTGATCCCAGAGCGGGGTCGCGGGGGGGCTGGAGCCTATCCTAGCTGTCCACGGGCGAGAGGCGGGGTACACCCTGGACAGGTCGCCAGTCCATCCAGGGCCAACATAAACAACCATGCACACACACATTCACTCCTATGGGCAATTTAGAGTCTCCAATCAGTCTATCCCCAAGGTGCATGTCTTTGGACTGTGGGAGGAAGCCGGAGAACCCGGAGAGAACCCACGCTAACACAGAGAGAACCCACGCTAACACGAGGAGAACATGCAAACTCCTCACAGAAAGATTCCCGGTTGGAGCCCCGCTCACACCAGGGATCGAACAGGCAACCTTCTTGCTGTGAGGCCACAGTGCTAACCAGCAGCTCCACCGTGCCACCTATGTATAAATATATATAAGTAAATATATAAATAAGTAAATTAAATGAATGAATAAATAAATGAAATTATCATCAAATAAGAGAATAAATCAGCTAAAAGCTAAAAGCCTCTTTTTAAAAACATCAACAGTCTCTGCAGCACTGAGGCTCTCTGGTACCGGACCCTGAGGTCCTCTGGTACCGGACCCTGAGGCTCTCTGGTACCGGACCCTGAGGTCCTCTGGTACCGGACCCTGAGGCTCTCTGGTACCGGACCCTGAGGTTCTCTGGTACCGGGCCCTGAGGTTCTGTGGCAGGCTGTTCCACAGTCGAGGACGTAACAATGAAAGGAGGTCTCACCGTATGTTTTAGTTTTGACCCTGGGAATCGATAAAAGGCCGGTACCAGAGGACCTCAGGGTCCAGTACCAGAGGACCTCAGGGTCCGGTACCAGAGGACCTCAGTGTCCGGTACCAGAGGCCCAAGACCATTAAGACATTTATAAACAACTAAAAGAATCTTAAAATCGTTCCTAAAACACACGAGGAGCCAATGCAGCGATTTTAAAACTGGTGTAATGTGTTCCTGCCATCTGGTCCTCGTCAGGACTCGTGCAGCCGAGTTCTGAAGTAACTGCAAGCTTGAGACAGACTTCTTAGGAAGACCAGAGAGCAGAGCATTACGATAATCTAATCTACTAGAGATAAAAGCATGCATCAGCACATCCGTACTGGCACGAGAGAGAAATGGGCGGACTCTGGCGATGTTTTTTAAATGATAAAATCCTGTTTTTGTGACACTTTGATGTGAGGAATAAAATTCAGCTCAGAGTAAAAAAAGCACATCCACAAACTTCAGTTTTGTCCTGGTAGAGCTGTAAGAAGTTCTCTGCCATCCATGACTTTATATCTAAAATACATTTTAAAAGAACATCAACTGGCTCTAAGTCATCAGGAGACACGGCAATGTAAAGCTGCGTATCATCATCATAGCTGTGGAAATTAATGCTGGGTCTCCTGATGACATCCCTAAGAGGTAATATATATAGATTAAAAAGTATTGATCCTTGGGGGACCCCACACTGGATTTTATGCGTTCTCAAAGAGCATGTATCCCAACTTACAAAAAATGGTCAATCTGTGAGATAGGAATAAAACCATTTAAGAACAGTACCTGAGAAAAACATCATCCTACCAAGAAAACAACTAACAGCTGAAACTGACATTATAATGCCTTAATATTTATAAAGCACTTTTTGTAGTATAACAACACAACATTATCACAAATTGCTTTACATTAAAGACAAAGATTAAAAAACATTTATCAAAAACCTCAGATCAAGACCCTAATAAACAAGCATACACACAACAAACAGCATACAGCTGATCACACACCAACACATACGGACATAATGTTATGACTTAAGCAGCACCGCTTCAAGCCCCATTAACTCTAGAAGCTAAAACATTGGAAAAATAAAAGATCTTAAGATAAAATTTTAAAAGATTAAGAAAATGAAAACATCACAAATAAAAATAAAGATATAGTAAAACCAATAAACTTAAAATAAAATATAAATAAAAACAATTATAGCCTTAAAATAATCAAAAGCTTTACCAAAAAAGGTAAAAAGCTCCGTCTGAACCATCCTAACAAGTCATAGCTGTTAACTTTGGGTGACTGGGATGAATAAAAAAATACCAATAAAACCTGTCTTAAGTATCTCTTGCTTACAACTGTGTTTTTTTCCCACATAGACTGCAGACACATGTGATCATTAAGAAAAACCCACCTGACAGCTCCAGAGCCATTCCAGGCAGCAGGACACTCTGACTGGTGTGGCCAGTCTCTGGTTTCCAGTTTATTCTCCACAGCATCCTGAAGGTAGAAGGATTTCATTTAGTAGCACATAACATAATTCCAGCCCCATAAAGAGAAACCAAGGTTACAGGTTTTTAATGGGCATTTATGAATATGGTGAGTATTTTATGTGCATATGCACATGGATCTAAAGCATGAAGAAAACAATACATTCAGTCATTATTTATCATTTTGTAAAGGCATCGTTTTCAAACCAGGTCTTTACAATGTGCAACATCTCACATTTCTGACCGGTTTAGTTAGATTGGAAAGAAAACCGAGCTGTAAAGCATTCACTGACTCAACAGACTTTAAACCATTTGAACTGGATCGTCATTTCTGTTTGGTTTCAACTTATTTTAACTGGGTTTCTTGGTGCAAAACATCTAAAAGTTGTCTTTTTTTCTGCTGTGAGAGGAAACAGCTGCACCACCTTTTACAGAAAGTCAGATGCAAAAGTGGGAAGGTGAAAATGAGGACAATACACATACAATAATGTTACAGATAAGACCCCTAACAAGAGAGAATTCTGGTTATGCTTCTTAAAAAACTTAAGTTTGAAGTCCAACATTTCAACATGGGCTTTATTAGAAACAGAAAACTGGAACTTTGACTCAGTTCCCCATCTTATTCTGAGAAATGGAATCAAATGTCTCAAGATCAGTTTCTTTTTCATGTTTTCTAATCCTTTACCAGACTTAAAATAATCCGTCATCAGGTATAAAGCTACGAGACAGATGAGAAAACTGTATTTTAATATCTGTGTCTTTATTGACATTATAAAAGGTAACAGTAGGAATGCAAACTGAAGGATCATTGGCAGATGGCTACACAAAGGTGGTTCCTTATCAAGCATTATACATGTAAATATGTAAAAACATGCAGAGCAACACAAACACTAACAGTGTAGACCCAAATCTGATAAGCTCCTTTTGTTCTGCTGTCACAGGTCAGGGTTTTAAAAACAAAAATGCATATAAGAGGAATAAAGCAAAGATGTTAGTGGTATGTTATCACACAACGTGGTCTCACTGACCTCCATCACATCCTTTATGACTGGAGTCCATCTTGAGAGGCTGTACTTCTCTTCCTGGGAACGATCCCGTCGGTTAGGTTTGCGAGAGAAGAGACTGGGCTGGAAACCAACGTAAGCAATATGTGGTGAAAATTATAGTTAAAATCATCAATCAAAAGCACTGATGTAGACACTTCTTACGGATGATATGATGGGGACACCCAGTTCTTTCCAGTTCAGGATAAACTCGCGATCGTTCTCGATCTTTACATGTTGGATAAATTTATTCAGGTTTTCATCTGTTGTTCCTGTGTTTACACACACACACACACACACACACACACACACCAGACATAAAACCAGTTACAATCCTGTCATTGTTTATTGCAAATGCAATCTTTAAGTCAAACAAATAAATAAAAAGATATATTTTTAGCATTCAAATTCATTTTTCAATCTGTTAGGATATAAGACATGTTACTGCATAATTGTTTCTAAATGTAATATATAAAATCTTTACTACATTTTTAAAGAATTTTAAAAACAGAAATCAGCTTGTTTTTCTTTTCTTTTTTTTTACCGTTGAGGCTGAAGATGTAGAGCAGAACAGCTCTGATTTTGTCATAGGTGTTGTATGGGTGGAGCAGCACAGGCAGCAGAGTCCTCATTGGATCTTTCACTTTCTGTCCGTCCACATCTAAACCTACTGCAAGGTCCTACGCAGAGCATATACACCATAATTACACCATATCTTACATTTGGGACGTTACTATTACACACATTGATCCAGACTGTGAAAACAGATGTTAGATTCTACTACAGAAAAGTACTCACCATGAAAAGAAACTTTTCAACACTTAATGTTGACTTAGAAAGTAGTAATACTGTGAATTGTAGTATTGCATTATGAGTGACAGGTGACAGTTCCTCATTAAATGTATTAAATTGAGGAAAAGGTTACTTTGTGCAAATATAACTCATGTTTCACATTAAACCACATCTGGAAGCTCCCAGCATTGATTACTACTTCCCTCAAAGATTTTAAATCTCCTTTCACAGAGCTATTTTTATACTACAAAGTTTACAAGTGTTTGCTATGTGACTGTAGGATAGAAAGACACAGACCTGTTCAGCCTTGCAGAGTTTTTCCACGTTGTTTGTGAACTGATCCATGCAGCCTTCAGCCAACTGCAGATGAGTTGTTTTCTAAAAATAGGGCACAGAGAAAAAAAAAAACTAATACATACATATTTATATTTTAATGTATACTGTTTTATTATTTTCTTTTAACAATTGATGTTATTAACAGCATATTTGTTTTCAGTCTGTTTTCCTGCTATAATCACAAACTCATCTTTACGGTGCCAAGTTGTGGAGGCACCACACCCAAACACAAAATAATGATCACTTACATCTATAATCATCACAGTAACTGCAGAAAAAATACAGTTTAATTCCTCCTAAAACCAATGTAAGGACCAATTACTGGAAGAATCTCTGTTAAAACAGCTAACCAAGTATAAATCAGGTGTTTTTTTATATTGTTGCTTCATACCTGAGAAAGCTGTTTACGGAATGAAGGCATCTTCTTCATCATTTGTGCCAAATTGCTGATTGTGATCTTAAGAAAACAACGTTTAATGTAAAACATGTGTTTCAAGTACACAGCAGACATTTAAGGCGATGAGGAAATCTCATTAGCAGAAACATGAGCAGCATACCTTCCCATCTGGCTGTTTCTTTTGAGCAGATATTTCCTTTAACATCTTGGGGATTTGTCTGTTTTAATGGGAAAAAAAACCATCAGGTTCTGCGTGACAGCAGAAAACTGCCATAATCCAAAAGCTGCACACATACTCTGAAACCTCAGCGATGTGTTTATGTCTTAGCTTCACCCAGAGTATGTCATCCTCGTTCAGCAGGGCCTGCTTCTCTGAGCCGTCTTTAGATTTGTACCTGGTCACAACCCACATAAGTGGTTATAATTATGAGCATTAAAATGTAAGGCAGTACCACAAATGTGTGTAAGTCTTAGTACAGGAAATGCAAAAGGTTTACTTGTAGGTGTCATCCTGGATATCAATAAGGTCATAGGCCATGGCCTGGTAGGTGAGCTCATGCAGGATGGGGCTTACAGGGTCAAAGCCTCTTTCCACTATCAGCAGCTGGGCCTGGGTCTTTCCCTGCATAAAAAGGAAAATTAAAGAATGTGCTTTATATATAAAAACTTACTCTTGTTTGTCTCATTTCCTGTGATTAGTTACTCAACTTCCAACATTTTCCTTTCATATTTGTGAATATGCATTTAACGTGCTTCTGGTTAAAAGCTGGACATGAAAATAACTTGCACTTTGAGGTTCTCATTTACTCCCAAAGATAAAACTTTGTTTCTGTTTTTGTGCGGTTGGCGTCTCACCTTCTTCTTACCGCTGTCGTCCAGCTCGTAGTATCTGGACAGCTTGTTGTCGACCAGCTCGGCAAGAGTTTTGGCGTTCTCCATGTCTCTATTTGCAATATAATGATTAGTTTTTAAATTGAATCAATGGCATTTCACACATTTAATAAGTAATAATTTAATCTTTAAATTGTGTTGATAGGCATCCAAAAATGAACTTTTATTCTAAATAACTTTATATTCAAACCTTTTATAAGCTTAACAAGAGCAGAGTGAGGTGCTTTGAGGGAGGTAGCCTGTTGTACTAAAAAGTGTTACTTAACCAACCAGTTAACAGTGGAAACAGACACAAAAGCTACCAATCCATAACAGACATCAGACTATGGAGACTGAGCCTGCTGATTTATCATTTTTTAAAATAGTTTGACATCAACTTCCACTGATGAAGAATTGGCCAGCTGTGTAGAGAATAAAATACAACTAGACATCATCAACCTATTTTCAGTGGTTTTTCCTTTACCTCACTCCGAGGCTACTTCCTGCCACTGTTAGATAACACATTCTATGATCCTTTTCATAAAAAGGCATTCTCATGCTTTGAGGGATGGTATATACTGTCACGTCAGAAACTAAATCTTCTTTGGCTTACTTCTTGTATCTGACGCCTGGGTATTCATCCAATGTGGCACAGACTGTGACGAGCTGGTCTGCAAGTGTCTCCAGTGTCTTCTTTTTGTCCTGACTGTGAGGACTGTAGATGCTTTGGAAAGCCCCCGGATTACCACATGTGAACACCTTTAATTCAATGCAATTATATGATAAAGTATTAAATCATTATTTGTCTAATTGATAACAATCCCCCCAACTCTGAGTAAATTCTTGAATGTTGACAGGAATAAACAATAAAAACATTATTTTTTAAATAGAGAGGAATCAGACACTGATCTCAAGCCAATAGACATTTGCATCATCACGTAAATCAGATAATACTCATTAACTATGTGCTCAAAGCATTAAAAGTGTCTCTTTCAAATAACGTCTACAAAGTGAACTTTCCCCTCATACAACAAAAGACTGGATACAAAGAGGAAATGGAACATCACAGGAAAAAAACACTCACTTGTGCCTCTTGTGGCATGAAGGAGATGTTAATTTCTTTGCAGACGCGTATGTACTTTGCACAATAAAGCTTCATGCTGTTGAACATTTCATCGGGGCAGTCTGCAGAACCGAAAAAGCTTTTAGCGTCTGTTATGATCACGTTGATTTAAGAAGTGATTTTATGTTACTTACAGTCAGTGAAATAAACATATGCTGCTTTGTATTTGGGTTTGGGTTTGAAGTCGGCGATGAAGGCCTCCACAGACTGTGAAAAGAAATTTCATTTAAAGCATAAAGGGAGGGTTTGGCGTTGAACTAACATGCGATGTGGTGACTGCAGGAATATAGTTGCAAACCTTGGATATTGGTGTCATGAAATAAATGGCCTTCATTTCAAGAACAGGCTCTCTGATTTTGTACAGGTCCTCGACAACTAAAGAAGCAAAATATTTATTGTAACAGCAGCTGCTGCAGAAGAATGCACAGAAAAAGTATAATTGATGCTTTATGTTACTGGTTTTACAGCTATGGAAAACCATTAGCTTACTTGTTATTTTCTCTGCCATCAGATCGGACATTTTGCAGCATGATGAGAGGAGCTTGGTTGTGAAAGGATCCAGAATCAATATCTGTGATAATAAAAGTTGTGTTAAAATGAATTTTTTCAGATACAAACATTTCATCTGCAATATGGAAGTAATCTCTTTAAATCTCTTAGTTGTGTCTTACCTTCCATACTTCGGATTTTTTGCAGTCTGTGATAATTGTCTGTTTTATTCCTGAAACAGAACATACCAACATAAAGAAAATTACTAACATTACCTATTGTTAAGGCAATTTATTTTCTGATCACTTCATAAACATTTATCTTCATATTTATACAATAAATCAAACTATTGCTAAGGTTGAGTTTCATCTAAGACTAATGCATGATAGATATGTTTTATAGTACTATATATATAATCATATTGTCTGTTTATGAAGACTGTGCCGAACCCAAACTGACTCCAAGCAAAGGTCAGTTAAGTCAGGGATCGCCAACTCTGGTCCTTAAAGGCCAGTCTCTGGAAGGTGTCCCTTCTCCCACCCATGATCCAAATAAAATGAATTCCTAACAGCTTGTTTATAGCCGACTCTGAATGAATGAACCATTCATTTGAATCAGATGTATTGCTGCAGGGACACATAAAACACCTGCAGAAAACAAGCCCTTGAGGACTGGAACTAATTATGTGTTGCTTTGGTTATAGTCTGACTCTGCCTGAAACCACTTTTCCATTAGTAACTATTTGACTCAACTGACCTGGCAGTCCTATACTCTACTGGTTTTCCATTACAAATCGAGATCCTCTAATGTGGGAGGGGTCCCCCTCGCGCGATGCCTCTAGAAAGATTGTGATGTTATCCACGCAACAAAACAACACATTTAAAACCTTTAAAACCACAGACTGGAGCCGCTGTGTAAATGACATCACTCACATCTGGCCAATCATGAACACCAGCCTGCGGACGTCATCCTACCCGCATGACTTGACACGCTTGAAACCTCGACGAAGTGGGTACGGCCAAAGTATCTACACAGTTCGACCAATCCTAATGGAAAGGCTCTGTTTTCGTGTGGAGTTGTGTAAGGTTGGGTAGAGTAGGTAATAGTGGAAAAGGGCCATAATTAAAGGAGAACTTCGCTTTTTTTTAACCTGGGGTCTGTTGTCATCTTTCCTTCCATACATGTGAGTGATGTAGA
>JBAMHV010000015.1:4476121-4486500 GCA_037177535.1 Pseudomugil gertrudae
ACGTGCTGCTGCATTCTGAACCATCTGCAGAGGTTTTACCGAGCATTAATTAGCTCTTATGCAGCTAATTCAGTTGGTGGTCAAGCATGATTTGCTGCTCGTGTTTCTGCCCTCCATCACACACCAGCATCCATCCATCCATCCATTTTCTACCGCTTTTTCCCTGAACGGGGTCGCGGGGGGGCTGGAGCCACACACCAGCAAAGGAGTTTCATTTACACTCCAATACGAAGCACCATAAGTGATAGGATCAAACTCCAATAATTGTGTGAGATTAAATATTGATATAAGATGCTTAATACAGCATATTTCCATGCCTTTTGTTTACGTCTCGGCTTCAGTACTAGGTGGAGCTGTCTAGAGATAAGCTGTTTATATAAGATGTTGCTGCGAACAAATCTAAACTCCACAACAGAGATCCCCAAAATTAATTCATCATTTCAAATAAAGCAGAGACAATATTCCCCATGCTGCCAGTATGTAAGCAGTTTTTTTTTGTTTGTTTGTAATGCCTTTTACTTTAACTATTCCTTTTTATTGCACAAGTTTCAGTTGGCTTACGTCCCTCAAAACAAAAGGAGCTTCTCTGGTAAACGGTGTGGTCGAGCGATAA
Source organism: Pseudomugil gertrudae (assembly GCA_037177535.1). Classification (NCBI taxonomy): domain Eukaryota; kingdom Metazoa; phylum Chordata; class Actinopteri; order Atheriniformes; family Pseudomugilidae; genus Pseudomugil; species Pseudomugil gertrudae. The sequence continues at coordinate 4,476,735 of JBAMHV010000015.1, forward strand.
GGATACTGTACCAGTCCGTAGGGAATCTCTGACATTCAAAGCGAATATTTGAAACATGACAAAGCCAAAGGGATGATGTTTCTTTAATGTACACAGATCTTGGAGGTATTTTTGGCATATTATGTAACATGTGGGGAAAAGAACAGCTTAAACGGCACACTTCCTTGTAAATCCATGACTGCCTCAAAATTCATGTTAATTAACCCGATACCATGTTAGGAAATGTCATTGCTGCACAAAGGATGAGGATATTCAGCTGTGTTTGTCCATGAAGCCTACATGAACCAATCAGTGTCTTAGATAACTAAGACGCTGTTGTCCCAGGACCTGAGCAGCTCAGGAAGACAGTGTCTCATAATGAAGTTATTCTGGATTTTATTATCTTCTAGTACGACAGCATGTTTTTTTCTCCTCTTTATTCATGTATAAAGCAGATATCTTGAGCCGTCTTCTTTAAAAAACTGGGAAGATCAGGGAAATTAAGAAGCTCTTGACTGTAAGTGATGCAGAAAAACTAATCTATGCATGTCGTAGTGCAAGAGTGTAGCTAATGTAGTTCCTTATTTTTGGACTGATTTCTCTGAAAAGATGCCAGTTGATCAAAAAGGCTACAGTAAGAGGTCTGATGATAAATGGCAGGATTATCATCTAATATATATTTCATATATTAAATTTGTGCTTCTTTCCATTAAATCTCTCCAGTGTAGGCTTCAAATTCTATGACCTGACATATACATAAAAAATGACCAAAAAGGGACCAAACTCCTCTGAATCTTTAAGATCTCATTGTTACAGCTGTACACTTTATTACAGGTTTATTTGTGGTTCTTAGAGTATAAAGGTAGAGTGGGAGGCTGTAATGAAACCAGCTGCCGCTGTGGCCTTGTATGGGAAGGAGACATTAGAGCTGCTCAATTTAAGAAAAGATTACAACTATGAGAATTTAGCGCCAATATTTAAATCCTGTTTATGACAAGATCATCCTTGTTTAGTTTCCTTAAGTCTGATTTGTGTTTTCAATTAGCATTACAGTAAAGCATGAACATTTTCAACTTTAAATTATTATCTCTAGTTTACATAGGCATTATATCCAACCGTAAGCCAAGGTGGGATCAGTCAGAGGCAGCTTAGCTCATTTTCAGACTGGATGCAGATACTGCAAGATTTAATATCAATTCAGCACCAAGCAAATGGCTAATATTTTTGATAATAATACTGATACTCCTTATTGTTAATATCTTAATACAAAAATAATAATCTGTGTAATTAATACATTAATGTTTATTATTGTATTAATGCACTAACAACAAAGTTACGCCGTATTAAAAATCAGAACCTCCATACAGCCGTGAACCAAATCCACCAAAACCACTTCATCCACTCGCTTTATAAATTGTATCAAGCCTTATGTTCAGAGGATGGCTGCAAAATTACCCCTTTGTTAACCAAATAATTACCTTCTCACTCATCACATTAGACATTCTGGTCCATTTTCCTTACCAGGTGGTGTTGTGTCTGCTGCTGGCTGGTTCCACTTTGCTTACTCGCTCCCCTGCTCAGCTGAGATGTTACAACTTCAAAATGCAATATGTGACTGCAATGTGATGGGACGAAGACACTTTTTGGACAAACACTAAGACATAAAGATTAGTTATGTTTATTATAGCATTAAAGTGAGACATGAACCACAGTCTACGGGATAAAAGTCTTATTTAACCCTATTTATTTAATCTTGTGCTAACAGACCTGGTTGTTGTGTGCTAATGCAAAGCTAGTCAGCTAATGTATCTGTCACACCTTTCATTTTTCTCTTAAGGACTGTTCAAACCTTATCACTGCTTCTTACAGCAGCCAAGGATTAGTCCAACAAGCTAAAAACTCAATTCCTCAAGGATCTTTTCCACACTTGGAGAGATTTATCCAGCTCTTTGCGACAATTCAGCACGGAATAAGCTGGGCCCAAGATTATATTGGGAAAAAAAGAGAAGGAAACAAAAGAAAGAAAGAGAAAAATTACTGCGTCTTGCGCTACATGGCAACATCTGTGTTCAACTGAACTCACAGCAGTCTGACAGGCACTTATTTATGCCGTCCCTTATTTTTTCATTTCTTGCTTGTGTTGATGTCATTCTCAGACGTGAGGCGCTTTGGAGAAGAGCATCTGTCAAATGACTGCAGAATCAAATAGAACATGCTTCTATTTTTACCGATCAAACATGGTAATGTGCAGGCTCTAGCTGGAGCTCACTGCCTGGCCAAGTCCCTGAAAGGTAAACCTTTCTCAAGAGAGAATTTATTATAACACTGCAGATATAAAACCATGATTTTAAATAGTTTGTTTGACTATAATGGTTTCATTGTGATAATATGCATGGTATTCTATTCAAACAAATCCATTCTGCCTAATCAGTCAGTTCTTAATTGTTACCATGAAATAAAACTTTTAAAAATGTTTTTTAACACGAGACAGAATCATCTTCAATGATGCACACGTGACTTACTTGACACTTGTTGACTCCATCGTCTCAAATTAAAAACAAAGATATTGAATTCTCAGTAGAGTCAATAGAACAAAACAACCCATACTTATTGTTACCACTTGTACCAGCAATGATACTCAATGGGAATAAGTGAAAAGCACAAAAATAAACTTAAAAGATTTAGATGGAATCTGTAGAAGGTTGCATCACAGGAGTGATTGCTACCGGGAATCCTGCAGACTTCAGGACAATACAAAAGAATACAAAAGAATATCAAGGTGTTCACATCTCTTGCCCGTATTCAGTGTGTTTCAAATTGCTTTTTTGTTTACCTGGGGCAGCTTAGGTTTCATGCATGGTTTACAGCCCATATCCCCTTTCATATTGACTTCCTTTTTTTTTTATTCTCAAGGAAGAACTAGGAGGTGATAGGTGTTTATTCTCCTGTGATAAAAGATCCTTTACAGCTCTACGTGTAGCCTACATAGAGCTAACTATGGGAATTAGACAATCTAATAGAAAATTATCTTCAATTTTTGTCTAAGAACATTATGAGACATCTTCAGAAGCTTGAAAAAATAGATGAGTTGGTGAGAGTTTGTGTGTTTTGTTAGTTCCAGTTCCAGTATGGTTTTGTAGATAATCCCATGAGGAAGTCCCAATTCCCAAGATTGCAAGAAGATTCCTGGTTAGAGTTTCTGAGCCACTTGTCTTTTTTGTTTAGGTAACCCCTCCCAAGCCTTTATCTCTGTGGTTCAGGTCATTCACTGTGTTCTCACGTATTGTTATAAGGATGACAAAAACTGTAAACTCATAAACATGTATGAAGTTGCAACCTGACTTCAAAGTTTTTACATCACAAAAAGAAGAATAAAAACATACACAAACAACAAACAAGAGCTGACTAAAGAGAAATGAACAATAAATGCATTATAAAAAGCTTTTAGCAAGAACATGCAACATGCTTCCCAGGTGAAGGTTCCTTCAGTCAGCATGAACTTAAAAAGGTTTATTTGATAGAAGTGATCAGTACTGGAAACATACAAATACAGCTAAAAACACTGGAACCACAATGAAGCCATATTTTATTTATCTAAAGTGGTTTGAATTTAATAATTTATTTAAAAGAAAAGAAACAAAATCAGCTGCTGTTAACATTTTTGTTGTTTAAGATTTCACTTTAAAGTGTACTCACCATTACAGAGAGCCAAACAGTGATCAGTACACAGAAACATACATGTCTTTGGATGCTTTGGACCCATTTAAGAAGGTTTACCTACGCATACACAGGGAGATGTACCCTCCACACAGAAAGGCCACTGTTTAAACCTCCCTCCAGCCAAACCAGCAACTTTTTATGCTGTGAGGTCTTTGTTCTAACCACTTCACCACCATGCAGAAATCATTTTATTTCACCATGTTTGTTGCTTAAGAATTTACATATAAATCAGATAAAATGTAACATTATTTTATCATGCTTGTTTAATCTGTGGCGACCTGTCCAGGTGTGCCTGCCTCTTGCCTGCTAATTGCTGGGATAGGCTCCAGCTTCCCCACGACCCTGAGTTAGATGAAGCGGAGTAGAAAATGAATGAATGTTTGTCTAAAACAGGAGTGTCCAAAGTCAGTCCTCAGGGTCCTCAGATTATACTCCTCGTCTGATTACACAAAACTTCTGAGATTAAACACTGACACTATTATTTATATGTTTTTAGATGTTGTAGACCCCAAAAGCTTGAAAAGGTTCTCAAACTAAATCTGTTCTGTGTGATCTAAGACTGCTGAAGGTAAGAAGAGATTATGTTAAGAGTTTAGAAGCATAAAAATATTACTCTTGATTAAACCACCTAGAAAACCCGAGTGGTTTATCAGTTATTAAACTAGCTTGCCTAATATAAGTTATAAAATCGTATGGATTCATCTTAGATAAAATCATCAAACTCTCATCCGCCCATCCTTCCCGCCCTTCTTACCTCCTACCTGTTATGTTTTCAGGGCAGTTCTGACTGCCTGGGGCTGTAAGTAGGACTGCCTGTCCCCAATTTGGAGAATACTGATTGGTTCCCACACATACTAAGCTTTAGCTCAAAAGATTTCAGCACACCTTTTGTATCTGACTCTCTTGAATAGTAAAGTAATTTTTATCTTGCTGTCAATTTCAAAGATGGGATTGTTGGGAGCCCTAAGCTTTTCTTTAGCTTTGGTACTTCTCACACAGGTAAATCTATTTTCCATGCTAATACTTATTACACTGATATTATAATTAAAACGTAAAATATTTAAAGCATATTTTTGACTGCATTATTTTATTTACAGATACCTCACGCCAATGCACAACGTAAGAAATGAATTAAATTAACCCCATGTGTGCCCTCTAAACGTTGGCACAATTGTATAATAGTGCAATATTGTATATTTTTGTCTCTAATAACTGAATTCACCATTTGAAACTCTGTGCTTTGGGCTGTCATTTCTTTCAGAGTGCAAAATCTTGTCAGCATTTCCTTCAAGCGCTTCCTCCATTGTCGTAAAATGGGAACCATATCCTCAAGCAACAAGTTACCTTTTAGACGTCCGACAGAGAAATTCTACAGATACTGTACCGATTGTTGTTATTGCACCTTCGACAATGAATGAGAGAACTGTCCAGGGTTTGTTACCGGGGACAGAGTACAATGTGACGATCAAAGTCATTAATTTCTACTATATAAAGTGTGTGAATACAACATTGACAATAACAGGTAAATTTAACCTTCACATTATTGCGCTGATGGTAGCAAGTAGAGTAAAACGAATAGATCTGATAAAAGCAGGCTGCACCTTTACTTTCAGAAATGCTAAATTCTAGATGCTCTTATGCTGTGAGCCATGTTTTTTCCTCTCTGTTCTTTCTTCCCAGTTCCAGACACAGCACAGATTATAGCAGGTTGGTCATCATCAAGTTCTTCAATCACTGTACAATGGAGTACAGTGCCATCTGCACAGTACTACCTCTTGCAGGTGTACCCGCAGGCCACCGGAAAAATGCTCAACATTACCTCCAACAGCACCGTGGCTGTGGTGCAGAACCTGCAGCCCACTTCCAACTACGACTGTTACATCTACACAGTCAACCTGGCAGGCTTTGGGGGCAGAAGCAAAGTCAGAACCATCACAACCTGTAAGTGATCATCTGATTTAGTGACCAGAACACTATGATAGAATATCATACAGAATTTTACTCTCATCCACTCCAAATGGGAAATAACTGAATTATGATGCATAGTTTAGCCAAAATGCCACAAGTGCTTAAAATGTTTGCATTATGCAGTTGATACAGACTGATTTTTAACATTAACCCAACTAAAGCTTCAGAAGTACACAATTTTATATGCTTTTTTTAATGCAACTATGAAAATTTCTTGAGTTTTCAGCTGTAATTTCTCATTTAATGATTGATTTTGCTCAATAAAACTAAATATCAATTTGGACAAATTAGATGCAACTACTTCTTTTTTCTTAGCTTGATTCTTTTACACAGCTTATAGTATTTATTTAAATCGATACAGCGCATCAAAAAGTGATTTTGTATTGTGTTTTTAGTGGTGCCGCCTCCTGTGGGTGTTACGGCACAACAGACAGCCCAGTTAATGGCAAGAGTATCATGGCAGCCAGTGATGGGTGTGCTCTTGTACAAGGTCGTTATCCAGGATCTGGCTCAACCCATCAACCAGTCTGCGGTTTACAATGCGACAAACACCAAGCTGGATGTTGGAGGCATCTACCCATGTTCCAACTATCTAATATCAGTGTCCTCATTCAGCCAATTCCTGGTCCCAAGCGAGCCTACAAACTACTTTTTCACCACTAACAGTAAGTTAGCAGAGCCAAATTATTATCAATAACTTGCAGATAAGGATCTAGGTCAGCCATTTTCTCTCAGGGCTCCCTTTCAGACATGCAGAATATGATCCTCAGGTTAGAAAGGATTCAGATGGTCTGACAACCTACCTGTTGTTTGGACTGTCACATAAGCATGAAACATGAAATCATTAATCTGAAACAAACTATTTTGATCATGTTACAGTTTTAAAAAATGGAATATCACTTAAACCGCCCATCAGAAGGATTCAATTGGTGTTGCTTACCAAACTTTATGAGATAATTATTGTTTTTTCATATACTGTGGAAAGATCCAGTTTCTTATGTTGTGCCACCTGCAGAGCTGTTACCAGTCTCATCGGTATCAGTGGACTACACCTGCATCATTAACTCAGTGAGGGTGTCTTGGTCACCTGTTTTGGGGGCTGACTCCTACATGGCAACAGCAATGGGGGTCAACGGTACACAGTTGCAGTGCAGAAGTCAGAGCACCAGCTGCCTGATCGCCGGACTGAACTGTGGTCAGCAGTACGAAGTCCGTGTCATACCAATGGCAGAGAACTGCAAGAACTTGATCAACGCCACATCAGCCTATTTTCAGACTGGTGAGACACATAAGACAAACACACACACACACACGTCTCAAACAAAGAATCAGCTGCTGTCCGCCATCTTTTCATCCAATGAGCTGACAAATCACAGCAAACTGAGCTTTCCAGGATAAGATCCTGGTTAAAGCAGTAATCTCAAACTTTGATCCTAATGTGTCACCACCCTGCAGGTTGTAGATATTCCCCTGCTCCAACACACTTGAATCAAATGCATTGGAACAGCTTAAAAGTTTCTGTACAATGACGGGTTAATTTGGGTTTTGAAACAAAGCGGTATTTAAAACTGCAGGACAGGAATTAGAGACCCTTGTTTTAAAGAAGCTAAAACAAGCAGTTTCAGGTGGAAGATGTTAATGTACAGACTTAATGTTTTAGGTTTGTTTTATGTTATATTCAATAGGAGAATGTAAGCATATTTCAGAGCTAGATAATGTAGCCTTTTGTTGGAAATGTATGTGCTTTTCATAATAAAATAGCTGAAAAATAAACAGGAGAATACAAAACTATTTTTTGAAAAACTTCCTGTGACATTACAGATCTACAAAGCTGAGTCTAAAATTATTGAGGTAAAAACATCCAAAAAACATCCTGTATTAAATATCACTGCCTTGTCTAAAAGTCAATCTTTCAACATCTTTCCACAAATTTAGGAATTTTCTACCTTGATGTCGGACAAAACAGAGGATAAACCAAAACAGACATTACATTATTAAGATGCTAAAATCAGCAGATCCATAACAGCTTAAAGATAAGCAGAAAGAAAGTGGTAAACTCATGTTCAAACACAGATTGTGCTTGATGAAAAGACAAGCTCACTGACATTCAATGAATAAATTATCTAATTATTTTGGAGAGGATGTAATCTGACTCCCTGATGCCAGTCAACAGGCTCACAATGTGCTTATAAAGTCACCACTCCACCCTGGCATCTGCTTTGTTAAGGCTGTTAATCCTCTTATCTCACATATCACTCCATTCTGTCTGAGGACCCACTGGAGACTTGTTGTCCAGCCCAACCTACAAAATCACACAGGTCACAGCTGAGATGTAACTTGAATAACTTTATGATTAAATATTACAATAAAAAACATTTAAACCCTTAGATGATAAAAATGTATAAAGATGCCAAATTTAGCATTTTGGAAAATGAGTTGATGTAAAAAAAAAAAAAAAAACTCAATTTAAAATCAAAATCATCCTTTCAGTTTTAATCATATGTTCATAAGGGTCGCGGAAGTCCTGTTAGCCTGAGGCCACCAGGGAACATGTGTTTACAAGTTTTGTTGTCTGTCCAGGTTCACACGTTGCTTTGAAAGAGCTTTGAAAACTGGGACTCCCTTTGAGCTCCTCTGTGTCATATTGTGTTGTGTTCAGTCTGCTAAGAATAGGCCTGTGTTTCCATGAAACCTGAATGCAGTGAAAAGCAACACTATCTGGAGCATTATCTGCTGTATCACAGGGTTTAATCTGAAAAGGGATGTGAACCATTTCACATTTGATGATGATACTTAACCTGCTCTCTTTTCTACCTCTCCTCACATTCATTTATCCACCTGTTTGTACCCTTCATACAGTATGTGAAGAATTTTACATGGCCTAAATTACTGTATGGATGTCTTTTTTTTTAAGTCCCCTGTCCTCCAAGCAACTTGATGTTGTTGCGACAGTGTAGCAGTGATGTCATCATCTTCTCATGGAATCAAACTAGCAAAGTGGACTACTACATGGCGCAGGCAGTTGACTCAAAGGTACTTCAAGCTTCAGTTTGATGGGAAAAAAAGCTTTTCAATGTTAAATACATCCCTCTTTATCCCTCTGTCTATATCTGTATATGTGTGTGTACATACTCTCACAAGCACATACTGTTCTCTGAAACCATCACAACAAGAAACTCAAGAAGTGTCTGAATCAGGAATTAATGACATCCATTCTGTGTGTCATAGTTTTATATTTGTCAGGCTTCCTGATCCCATCATTGTGCCATGTCTCAACCCAACAGGAAGAATTACTTTTTATCTCATTCATGCATTTGATTTGCTATTCTCTTATCTTATCACATTTTAATGTGAACTTATCACAATAGCACATGCTGATGATGGTTATGGCTGCAGTTTATAAGGTCTACTTGGTTAATAAAATAATTGCAAATATTTTTAGGACACAAACATGTTCCTGTATAACAATGCATTTTCCTTTATTTAAACCCAAGCAACATAATTTTCCTCCACTTCCTTTTGTGTACCCAGGGAATGGTCACAAACTGTCTGACTGAAGATAACTCATGTTATTTCACGCATACAGACTGTGGACAACGATATAATTTCTCAGTCTACTCAGTTTCAGGGAACTGTAACAGTGAGGTTAGCTCAACTGTTACCACCCAGACAGGTAAGAGAACATCCATATGTTTGTATCAGACTCATGCACAAACAGAATTTTATTATTACTATAATTTAGCTTTTTTTTTCTCTGGTATTTAGATAAAAATATTCATTGATTTGAAAACATGTGAAACAAGTAAGTAGTATGCTGAAGCTTTTGCACAGTGCAGTATGAATCACCTCCCTGAGCCGGGTTCTGCTGGAGGTTTTGTCTTCCTCTTATAAGGAAGTTTTCCTTCCCACTGTCGCCCAATGCTTGCTCAGGCTGGGGATTGCACCGAAGTCAAGATTAAATGCAATCTTATGGTTTCCCTTATATAGGCTATTTGATGAATTGGCTCAAATATGATGTAAAGCGGGCTCACGGTGGCGCAGCTGGTTAGCACTGTGGCCTCACAGCAAGAAGGTTGCCGGTTCGAATCCTGGTGTGAGC
>JBAMHV010000015.1:4502546-4518906 GCA_037177535.1 Pseudomugil gertrudae
GTTGTTTGATTTCATGCTTGTGTTGTTTTATTCTCTGATGTACGTCGCTTTGGATAAAAGCGTCTGCTAAATGCCTACAGAATAGAATATAGAAAATAACTATTACAGTGTATATATTAGGTGCCCACTACCCATAAAAAGAGCAAAAGCTAATAATTTGAGTAACATGTTAGCTTGTCTGCAGCTGATTTACAATAATAATTTTATTTGAAACACTTTTTAGTACATTTATTACATTATTGTAGTGCAAAAGGAATCCACCAGGGGGCAGAAGACAAGCATTAGCTTGAAAATGACAGTGTTTTGAGCAAAGTTTATACTATGAAAGGATGCTAACCTATGTATAAAAATCATTAATGCAGCATAAAAGGATTCAGGTGCAGTGAAGAAAGTCAGTGAATAATAAATCATGTAACACCTTCACACTTTAAAGACTTTCTAATTAAAGTATGACCTTTTTGTATGCTTGATTAATACTTTTTAGAACAACTAGCTAATAATTTAACTGTTGTTTGTGCTTCTTCTATATTGAGAGTGCCTGAAAGAGAAATTTAGTTTGCCACTAAAAATCAACAAGTTTGTTGCTTTAGTAGAGTGAGCACAATCATCTAAACGTTGGTTTTAAACTTGTCTCCACAGCTCCATGTCCTCCTGAGTATGTCAGAGAGTCTGTGAACTGCGACAATGGAACCATCTCAATCACCTGGTCAGCCGTTCCCGGGGCAGTGTTATACACAGCCACTCTGGAGGAGCTAAACAAAGGCAGATCCAGTTGCTGTACCACATCTGGAACTGGCTGTAGCATCACTGATCTGCCATGTGGAGAAATGTACATCCTGCATGTCACAGCTGAGGGACGGACCTGCAACAGCACAGAAAGTGAAGGGCACATTACCAAGACAGGTACGACACATCCAGGAAATAATGCATGTTTGCACATACTATATGTGTTTTAAACAATAGTGAGATACAGAGAATGAAATGAATACAAGAAATTACTAGATGTAGTAATAATAAAAATAAGAAATTTATATTTCTTCCTCTAGTGGCATGTGTTCCTGAGAACCTCAATGCCAGTCTAAGTTGCAGCAACAACGTAGCCTCCATGAACTGGGACTACAGCAAGGGAGGACAGCTGTACAGCGTGAAAGCAGTGGGGACTGATGGACATGTGAATGAGTGCCAGTCGCCTGTCAACCAGTGTGATCTGACGAGTCTTCACTGTGGACAACACTACACAGCCACTGTTGTTGCAGAGGATATGCAGTGCAAGAGCGCAACAAGTGGCAGCGTTACAATCAAGACAGGTATAGTCTTCAATGAATCAGAAACAGCTTTCACAAAGCATTTCTGCAAGCTGCAGCTGCATTCTCCAACCTATTCACACATTCCTGGATAAAGTATTAAAAACTAAATCAATACTAAAAAAGTCTAAATGAAACAAGAAAGTTATCTTTTAACTCTGCCTTCTCAACAGTACCATGCACTCCTGAAAACATCACCTCTGTGTTTGCCTGTGAGGACAATTCTTTGATCGTTTCCTGGTCTGAGAGTGATGGAGCTGATTCCTACATCGCCACATTGCAGGACAGCAATGGTCAGAGCACCACCTGTCAGGCCACAGTGAAAGGCTCCTGCAATGTGACCGGGCTTGGCTGCAGTCAGATCTACCATGTGTCCGTGGTCTCCTCTGATGGATACTGCAACAGCCCGCCCACTCCTGTAACCAACACACCCTCAGGTAGGAGAGAGAGTGTAGTAAGGATGCAGGTTAGAGACATTTATAATAAGAAGAAATGTATACACCAACTAAAATATAGCTGTCATTCGACTCGTGTATTTATTTTCCTCATATATGTCACAGCTAAATAAAAGTTTTGTTTATTTTCTCTCTCTTTCAGTCCCCTGTAAACCCAGAAATATCAGAGCAGTTATGGACTGCTACACCAGCACAGCCCAGGTGTCATGGTACCCCAGTGATGGAGCCATTCAATATGAGGTCATTGCCACTTCAACATCAGGCCGCAATGCTAGTTGCAAGACCGCAGAGACCTACTGTGAGCTGCAAGGACTGATCTGTGGTCAGAGCTACTCTGTGTCTGTCAGATCTGGTGGAAAGACCTGCAGCAGCACTGCTGACATGGAGGGCCAGTTGGTCACAGGTGGGCAACACAAAGCTGTGAATTAACTCAAGCGTTACCAAGAAATGTTACAATTCAAAAAGTATTATTATTCAAACACAAACTGAATCTCACAGTTTAAAGTTATTTCCTGCTTTTGATCTAAAATCAATCATAATGTCAAAGTTATACTGGTAACGTGTCAAGAACAGAAAGAAACATTGATAACTTCTTAAAAACCACCAATGGATGTTTGTTATTGTTACTGTAAGCAGCCATTGCATGGTATATGTGGTATCTTTACAAAAGTCCATTAAGTTTTAAACAGTAATATCCAAATACATGTTCTACTCATTAGTCACAAAATTGTCAAAGGACTCAAGATATACTATCAGCAACGACACGCTTGATACTCACTAGACAATTATCACATCTTTCTGGGCTTTTTTATTTTTTCAGTCATTTGAAGAACTTTTTTTGTTGTCTGTGGAATAACTCTGTTTATGGCAGCCAACCATGAGTCAACTTTTCAGCATATTTAAAGAAAATTCTGCAAAGTTAAAGAAAAATTGATGAGGACTGACACCGAAATCCACTGGTGTTGTGTTCATCAATCTCTAGTTTCTATTGGCAAAAGACCCGGATGTGATCAAGTCCACCTATATCCCATGTTTGGATGAATATTGATGAAAAGAATTGTGGATCCAGGCCATGATCTGGATCTTTCCCCAAAATAAATCCACTTGTTCCTTATTTTATTTCAGAGAATTCCTGAAAATTTCATTAAAATGTGTTAAAACTTTCTGAGTTCTGTTTAATAGCCAGACATTCATAAGCATAACCTGTGTCTTGGTTGAATAATAAAAAAAAAATCATTACTTTGTTAAAGATAGTAAAACGTTAGAGTACTTGCTAATATCTGACTGAACTAAAATAGATGAAAATTTAGGAATATTTCTATATGTCAGTATAGGAAGGGAATAAAAGTCATAAATAATAGCTAATTTTTTAAATCCATGTTTTCCTGCCTGTGGCACATCAGCGTTTAGAAGTATTTCATTTAACCCTGAAAATAATTACCTTGTATTTGCTTTTAAACTGCAGCTTATCAAACATGTATAACGTCTCTCCATCCTTCCTTTCAGAACCTTGCATCCCCGAACACATCACCTCTCAGTACAGCATGACAATCGGCCAGGTGCAGTGGGACATAGCTGATGGTGCTGATTACTACACCGTCACTGGGGAAACAGACCAGGGCCTCACAGTGTCTTGTACCACCAATGACACCTACTGTGCATTATATAACATGGACTGTGGACAGATGTATAACATCACAGTTACAGCACACAATCATGTCTGCAAAGACGTGTCCGTCTCCACTAAAGCAGCTGCAGTTGCTACGGGTAAAGAAAGATATTTTATTTCCTTTTTTACTGTGTAATTGCTTGCTACAGCACCTGGAGAGTTTTGAGGGTGTTAATAGTAATGACGTGAGGATATTTAAGCCTGATTTTTACCATTATGAGAGTAATTTTACATTAGACACGTCATCCTACACCTTATTTCCTGAAACATTGTCTCTGCTGTGTTTTAGGGTGCTTTGAATGAAATATTTTTAATATGTTTCCTTCTTCAGAGCCTTGTCCACCTAACAATGTGGAGACAAAGGTAAACTGCCAGACAGGCCAGGGAACTGTGTCGTGGGAGGTCAGCTGGGGTGCTGTGGGCTACGAGGCTCAGCTTGCTGGGCGTGACGGCCACTCATTGACCTGCCACACTAACAGCACTTTCTGCAACGTTCAAGGCCTCCACTGTGGGGTCATCTACTACACCACCGTCATTGCCATCGGGGAGATGCTTAACAGCAGCAGTTCTATCACTGTCTTGCTGGTTTCAGGTATTGTGAACTCACCCATTGGCAGAATTTTACTAAAATATAATCACTCAAACTCTTTCCCACACCTTCAGTTTTTAGGTTGAAATATGGAATATTTCTAACCTAACCTGTTATTTGGACCCGTATCTATAAAGATTTGTACGTCTCTGCCTTCAGCTCCCTGTGCAGCCGGGGATGTGAAAGCTAACTTAGACTGCTACAACAACACAGCTGAAGTGTCCTGGAGCTCAGCCAGTGGAGCCAGCTCCTATGTTGTGACTGCAGTAGCAACAGATGGTGACCGGGCTTCATGTGAGACTGATCAGCTTCACTGTAACATGACGGAGCTTCAGTGTGGTCAGATGTATAATGTCACACTCATGACCATCAGCGAGCACTGCCAGACTGAGACACGCACTAATGTCACCTTTAGCACACGTGAGTCAAACTACATTTAGGGAAAAGTTCCCATTCATTTATTGTTTAATCATAATTAAAATAATTGCATGTTATTTTTGCATAAATGAGTTACACTTGTTGTCCAGGTCCCTGTAAACCGTTGCGTGTTGGAGTGGATCTGGTGTGTGGGACCAGTACAGCCAACTTGTTTTGGGAGGAAAGAGAGGACGTAGAACTCTACATGGTAACTGCTACCTCCAGTATGGGAAGCACTCAGCTCTGCAACTCCACCAACTCCACTTGCAAGTTCACTGGCTTGAAATGTGGAAAAACCTACAAGTTTTCTGTGACTGCTTACAGTAACAGGTGCTACAGTGATATCAGCAGCACTGTGGAGATTCAGACAGGTGATTAACAACACCCCATGAGCTGATAGTCTTAGTTATTTTTTGTGTCATTTGTGTTCACATCTATGTATTGGCTACATTATATGAGTTAATTACATATACAATATTTTGAGCAATAGAAATGTAATCACGTATACCATAATTTTACATATATATATATATTGCTAATTGTATCAGTTCTTCTCATTATTATTTGTTAATCCACAATAAAAAATGACATCTGAGTTTAACTACAAGTTGCATGAATGATGCTAATAAAAACATACTTTTCCAGAACCCTGCCAGCCGACTGGTCTGAAAGTCACTGGATCGTGCAACAATGAGACAGTTGTGTTGGTCTGGTCTGTGGCTGACGGGGCATCGGTGTATGTGGTGACGGCCTCTGGAGTCCAGGGATATATCGCATCTTTTCAAACCAATGACACAACCATAGAGGCTGATCTTCCCTGTGGACAACAGTTCAATTTTACTGTAGTAGCTCAAGATGATCGATGTGAAAGTGCAGTGAGCCTGCCTAAACAATACAAGACAGGTTGGATTCCTGTTGCTTATCCATGTTTCAAACCATTTATGTAATAAGTGTTGATTCAACAGTTCACTTTCCCCTCAGGTCCTTGCATCCCTGAACAAGTGCGGAGCTTCACACGGTGTGAGGACAATCTGGGCTCGGTCAGCTGGGCTATGAGTGCCAAAGCAGAGTCATACTTGGCCATTGCAACAGGACAGAATGGTCATACCCATGTGTGCTCTACAAATACCACCTCCTGCTCCTGGAATGACCTACACTGTGGTGAACGGTACACCATTAACGTGATTGCACTTGACTACTCGTGCACCAGCATGCCAAGCGAGAACACCACAATTCGGATGGGTAATCCCGCTTTGCTACATTTCCTTTGGATATTTTATAGCTTGCTTTTTTCAAATGAAGTCACAGCCATTTATAAGTATTGATTCATATTATTGGGAAGCTTTTTAACTTTTAAATATCATTATAATGACACAGATTAATAAGGATAATTAGGTAAAGTGGTTGTAAGAAGAAATGTTTGTCCTCTTTCTTTAGCACCATGCATTCCCAAAAACTTGACATCATCTCTAAACTGCTCTTCAAAGGTGACTTTTTTTTAAAAAAAATTTGTCAAAAAGTTTCAGCAGACATGGTTAACAGTTAATCTGACAAGGCTTATAAAATTTTGTAACAAAATGTTACTTTTTTTCCCTCTAAGGTGGGGTCACTGACCTGGAATGCAAGTGAAACTGCTGAGTACTACATTGTGACGGCGCAGACCAACTTTGGACACAAAGTGCAGCTCAGCACCAACGAAACTTGGACTTTCATTTCTGAGTTCCTCTGTGGTCAGGAGTACTTCCTGTCTGTTCAGGCAGCAGATTCAGTGTGCACAAGTCGTTCTAGTCTGCCTTCAATACTCCTATCAGGTAGATTACTAATGCATACTGTGAAATGCCTCCTGTTGTGCTTAATAAACCAGATGATTCATTTATTTAGATTTACACACCTGGATGCTTCTGTTTACTGTACTTAGTTCTTGTAAACAAGTCACATAAATTAGTGTGATGTCCTCTTCATGTTCACTTTTCCTTGCTACCCTCAGAGCCTTGTTCCCCCACTGGGGTGTCCAGCCTAATGAACTGCAACGCCAGCATTGCTTTGGTGTCATGGACTGGCTCGGCTGGTGCAGATTTCTACACCGCCACATTAACGGCGGAAGATGGCCAATCAAAGAGCTGCTGGTCCAAGAACGAGCAATGTGGCATGCCCAGTGTCCCCTGTGGACAGAACTACACAGTCACAGTTGTTGCCTCAAACAACACGTGTAATTCAGACCCTAGTAAGGCTGATACACTTAAATCAGGTGAGAAAAATCTTTTATTTTTACTCTTCTAACAAAGAGTGTGTCAGTAATTGACAAGCAAGTTAAAGGTGTTGATCCTTCTCACTAATGAATTAATAATTAAACTGTTTCTTATTTCCCACATCTTTGCAATTCAGTTCCATGTGTTCCTACTGATGTGAAAGTAAACGTCAGCTGTTCCAAAAACAAGGCCGTTGTGTCCTGGGGCATCAGCAGCGGGGCTCTGTCTTACAAAGTGACAGCTACGAGCACACAGGGAGCTGCTTCCTCCTGTAAGACCACAGAGCTGAAGTGTGCTTTGACCAACCTAACCTGCGGATACCAATACGCTGTCCAGGTGGTGGCAGAAGATGGTATTTGTTCAAGTCTACCCAGCCCAGCCGTAGAGTTCAAATCAGGTAAGAGGAATCCCCTCATGTGTTACACACAATGTAATAAACTTTTACTGCAACCAGTGTTTCTTTAATCTTTCAGTTCCCTGCACACCAAACATTGGTTCAGTGTTTTTGGACTGCTACACCAACTCAGCCATCTTAAACTGGATGTATGCTGAAGGTGCTTTGCACTACACAGCAACAGCCCAGTCCTCTAGCGGCCATGTTTCCACCTGCACCTCCAACTTCACCAACTGTGAGCTGCAGCAACTTGAGTGCGGCCAGACCTATAATGTAATGACCATTGCTTCAAATGAACAGTGCAACAGCCCACCCAGCACCACACTGCAGGTGAAATCAGGTACGAAACTGAGTGATTATCTGTGCAATATCTATTTTTGTGAGTTTGAAAAGAAAATTAAAGCCAGCTGGATTTTTTTTCTAATTTAAACTGTAAAGGTTTAATCTAACACCCTAATCTCACTTTTCAGACCCATAGTCTTTGTTTTAACTGCTCATTAGAAACATCATCCACACATTCTTGCCTTTGTTAAATTTTGTATCTATTTTTAATGGACTTCATGATTTGAGGAACTCTATAAAGCGGCTGTAAAAATGCAGCTTTCTAGCTAAACTTTTATTTATTACAAATGGACTCTACATCTCAGCCTTTATCTTTTCTCATTTTCTCATTTTCTCATTTGTCCCTTTCTTAGCCTGATATTCAGATTTTCACTCTTAGTTTTCACTCTGATTGTGAGTGTCACTGTGATTATATACATCTCTGTTCAATACTTTAAAACAAACTAAAAAAGGTCCAAACGGTTTGCTATACAAACCCTTTAGAAGGTCATTTGAGTTAATCCCAGTCAGAATAACCAGTAAAGACCCAATCAGATGGAGTATTCATTGCACTGAATACTGTTGGCACTGTCAACCACTGCTGACTTGAAAGGTTATAAGATAGTAAAAATAACTTTTTAAATAACACTTTTAAGTTTTACGTACACACAAAAACGGCTTAATATGATTAGAAACACAGATTACAGCTAGTAGAGGTTTCTCAGTATTGTTTTAAAAGCTTTACAATTGTTGTTTTTTTACACTTTTATTTGTTTAAAAGCCAGAGATAGGTGCACCGGGCTTTTATAAATACTTTAATGTTTCATATTTTCTCTTTTCTGCAGTGCCTTGTCCACCTGAGGATGTTGTTCCTATACTGGACTGCTCCCGTAACACTGCACGGGTGGAGTGGAAAGCCAGTCGGGGGGCTGACTCCTACATTGTCCAAGCCTTTGGTGTGGAACAACATGAAACCGGCTGTGAAACAGATGCACAGGCTTGCGTCCTCTCAGATCTTAAATGCGGCTACGCCTACAACGTAAGCGTGATTGCCGTCAACAGTGTGTGCAATGTGTCGACGAGTGACGTGAAACAGCTGCAAGCGGGTGAGAAATGTGTACATGTGAATGCTGCTCCTGTTCATTTTTCTCTGCTTTCATGACTGGCTGCTGGATGTGAAGTTTACTCAGGGCCTAAATGTCCTCTCCTGTGCTCTCGTAGTACCCTGTGTACCTGAACATGTGGACACCCGGGTGGTTTGTGAGACCGGTGCAGTGATGGTCTCTTGGGAACCAAGTAAAGGCGCTTTATCTTACAATACGTTTGCCCTGGGCAGTGCCGGCTACGCTTCAACGTGTAACGGCAGTGAGACAAACTGCCTGTTAAATGGCTTGCTGTGTGGCCTCAACTATTCAATCACTGTTAGTGCTTCAGATCTCACATGTACCAGTGCTGGAAGCTCTGCAGTGGAGCTCACCACAGGTACATCCCAGATTTTTTTTTTATCAACACAGGACTTTTAATAACCTTTTAGTGTACATATTTTTAATTTATCCCCTATATCAGAATTTTTGTAATGTCTTTTATTCTTGCCTGTCTGTTTGTAGTACCATGTGTACCACAGAAAGTAACTGCAGCTATGATGTGCAGCAATGACACAGGTGTGGTGTCATGGGAAGAAGAGGAAGGTGTTTCCTCTTACAAAGTGCAAGCTTTTGGACCTGATGGGCACAAAACTAAGTGTAACAGCACTGAATCGGGCTGCAAGCTGCCCAGCATGCATTGTGGCCAGACGTACAATTTGACTGTTACAGCTCAAGATGGACGCTGTGATAACAGTAATGCATATCTAAACCTAAAGTCAGGTAAATTTAATTTAAACAATGTATACATTTTATTCATTTCACTGTTCACTATGAAGTAATAATCCTTAAAAATAACCTACCTCTTCTCTGTCCCAGTTCCTTGTAGGCCAACCAGTGTCAAAGCTTCTCTATACTGCGATTCAAATTCTGCTGCAGTAACATGGGAGCAAGCGAGCGGCGCGCTCTCTTATGTTGCAGTGGGTGTAACGGCAGATGGAGGTCACCGGACTAAGTGTAATAACACTTTGACCTACTGCGATCTAAGCAACCTGCAGTGTGGACAAACCTACAATGTGCAAGTATTCAGCCAGGATATGTCCTGCTCCAGTGTGGCGAGTGAAAATACTCGTGTGCAAACAGGTATTGTATTTGTCTCAGGGGTCTACATATGAACGTGGTGTTCCTTGCTGTGTGTTATATTGGTGTGGTGGGTAATAAACTCTTCTCTGGAATTCCCTCTACTTCATCCTTTAGCTCCCTGTCCTCCCCAGAATGTGACTATTGATGCAGAATGCGATAAAGCTGCCATGGCTGTCTCCTGGTCTCCTGACCCTGATGCTCAGTACTTCCATGTAGTAGCAGTAAGCAACACTGGGGCAAGACTCTACTGTAACTCCACTAACAACATCTGCAGGATTAACAATCTTCCTTGTGGACAGCAATACAATGTCTCTGTGCTCTCTGTGAGGGATGCTTGTGAGAGCAAACCAAGTGTTGTGGTGGAGACATGTTCAGGTATGGTAAAACAAAATGTACACATATAAATGAGATCGAGACAAAATACATGTCATACATTTACTCACTTAATGAAGCCTAAACTCAAAGGATTACTGTTCATCTGTTCTTGAATACTCCTTTATATCTCTACATATACATATACATCAAATCTTTTATCTGTCCTTCCTAACAGCTCCATGTGTACCCATGAAACCTAGCGGCCGCCTAGACTGCGTGTCAAATTCTGCTTGGGTGACTTGGGACAACTCAGCAGGAGCAACCAGCTACTTTGTGCTGGCTCAAACAGATGGCAATCACAACTCCAGCTGCACTTCCTCCTCCTCGCCCTGTAGTGTCCCAGATCTAAAATGTGGGACAAATTACACGTTCCATGTTCAGGCGCTCAACAAGCACTGCAGTAGTAATCACAGCACCACCTTTCAGATCGAAACAGGTATTCAGTGATTATATAAAGATGTTAAACGGGCCAGTGTGTTGAAAGATTAGGTTGCAGAGTAGCGTGCATTAGTTGTTAGCTGCTCATGTCCTCCTGACATTTTTTCTATGTGTTGTTTAGGTCCTTGTGCTTTGCAGTCTGTCAGTGCAACAGCAGATTGCCACAGCGACACTATCCTGGTTAAGTGGAAGCCAACAGTGGACACACCCCTGTACCTGGTTACAGCAGAGGCCGAAGATCGATCCTTGATTTCCTGTAACAGCTCATCTGATTCATGTATGCTCCAAGGTGTTCGCTGTGGCATGCATTATAGCATCATAGTATCAGCTTCTTCGAATAAGTGCAGCAGCCTCAGAAGTCCTCCACAGAAGATTCAAACAGGTATCAGTCCAGCAAAATATAGCCAGATTAATTTACTGGACAAACCAAAGAGAGCTGTAAAGGTTTTCGTGTTTAAATGATACCATCTTGCTTTCTTTAGCACCATGTGTCCCAAGCAGTGTCACAATGGTGCCTCTATGTAAGGAGAACGGGGCTGAAGTGATGTGGGCATACTCCTCTGTGGCTACATCCTATAATCTGACAGCCACAGGACAGGATGGACACCTAATGATGTGCAACTCCTCAGTAAACAACTGCTCACTGGCTGGTCTTCACTGTGGCCAGACCTACAACTTAAGCATCACGGCCAGTGGAGACAAATGTACCAGCGATCCCAGCACATCATCCTTCAGGACATGTATGGATGATGATCATTTTATGTTTTTACCTTCGTTTTACTTTACACACATTGTATATTGTAAATTATAATGAGTGAAGACAGTACTGTTGCTAAAATTAAATATATTGAAAGTTGAAATAATGGAAAATTACTAAGCAACCATTTGTACATGCCTCTAATTGAGAAAAAACAAACAATTTGACTGTTTTCTTTTCTGTAATGCCAATGATAATCATTAACAGACTGCAAATTAATTATTAGATGGATCTATGCCGACATAAAAAATTTAAATACTGTCCGAATTAACATCTTAATTTTTCATTGAAGTCATCTCAAAGAGAGCCACATTCTTTGGTAGCTCACTTTTATAATAGTTTTGCCATAATCTCCTGCATCTACCATAAAAAGGCAGGATTTGGAGTAGATGTAATAGTAGTAGAAAAACTTCTAATTCAACTGAAGAATGTGCAGACTAGCTTCAGGCATGATCACCTGACTGGAGTCTCTCTTTCTTCCCAGTACCTTGTGCCCCCTCCAACCTCGCAGTGGATATCGACTGTCACAACTACTCGGCCGTATTGTCTTGGAACACCACCACAGGGGCCACAAAGTATTTTGGCCAAGTACAATCTATGGATGGGAACACCGGTCACTGTGAAAGCAGTAATTCATCCTGCACATTCAAAAATGTCAAGTGTGGTGAAATTTACAATTTCACTGTTGAGGCCTCTGACAACATGTGTAACAGCTCAACAAGCGCGCCTCTGCAGGCAGGAGCAGGTGATTGTAACCTCTAAAGCTATTAGGATAGTATAGAAAAGTGTGCATTAACTGCCTGAATGTAAATACTTAGATGAAGTACTGTAAAATGTTTTGAGCCACCACTTGGCAGAAGAGCTTCCTCTGATTATTGACAACAACTAAAAGAAATTAAAAAAAAAAGAGCTAAGAATAAATCTGGTCGAACCTCAAATACAAACAAATACAAAGCTAATTAAAAGCTCAGTTTTTGGCTTGTAAACTTTTTTTGCACATATTTTAATATATGAATGGGTCTATTTCTAGTTTTTTCCAATAGTAATTGGTAAGAAAAAAGGAAAGGTTCAGGAATTGGACAGTGTTCTTGTTATTTCCAGTCTACTATATATCTGCAACTTTATGTTCAGTTTCCAATATCACTGGTAACATATCTGCTCTTTCCTCTTTAGCTCCCTGTCCTCCAACTTATCTGAAAGTGCGCATGCAGAGAATAAAGCAAATGCACTGGGCCATGATATCATGGGACACAGTTGACTGTTCAGAGGTCACGTACATGGCAGAAGTAAAGGGTAGAATTGATAACAACCCACAAACTCTGATGAGCGTGACATCCTACTGGATAAACAGGCCTTACTTTGAGTTTCCAATGCCTTGTAGCACAGCATACAACGTGACTATACGATCGAGAAACTCAGCTGGAGTCAGCAAGCCATCTGGTGTCCTCAGTGGGGTCACAGGTAGCGTCATTTTCCTTTTCCTGTCTTTGTATAGAAAGGGCTTTGTGTATTTCTAGTTAGCAGTAAATAAACACTTTATTAGACATTTATAAAACCATGTTCTCTCATAATACATGTTGTGAATATTTAAAAAGCTCTATTTTTTGTTAACAGTGTTTTCATTGTTTCTTTTGCAGTTCCTTGTGCTCCACAGAGTGTCACATACTCTGGTAACAGGCAGTCCGCTGTGCTGTCCTGGAATGCGTCAGTGTTTGCCACCAGATATATGGTCTACAACACATCCGGAGGAAGCCGTGTGAAGCTCTGCAACACTACCGAACTCTCCTGCCAGTTGGCGGATTTCAATCCCAACGTCACTGAAGTGACTGCTATCAATGCAGAGGGAGAAAGCAACCCCAGTCCAAGTATTACAGGTCCGATACAATCTCCAGCCTCCACGGGAAACAGATACTTTATCAATAGTGTTATTTAGTTTCATCTTAGAATGTGAGACGTGGCATTCTCATGACAAATCAGCAGCTTTTACTTCTTTAGAAAAGGATTTTCACTATATAGATAATTGATCTGCAAAAATAACTGTAATGTTTTGCTTAAAAACAT
Organism: Pseudomugil gertrudae; assembly: GCA_037177535.1. Classification (NCBI taxonomy): domain Eukaryota; kingdom Metazoa; phylum Chordata; class Actinopteri; order Atheriniformes; family Pseudomugilidae; genus Pseudomugil; species Pseudomugil gertrudae. The sequence goes on from JBAMHV010000015.1 coordinate 4,515,801, forward strand.
TGTTTTATTAAAGCATCGGCATTTGTGAGTCAGAATTATCACTTAAGTGACATTTTTTCATGCTAAAGATGTGAAAGATGTCAGATCAGGACCAGAAACTTCAGTTGTAGCTGAAAGATCTACAAAGTTATGGCTCAGTGTTTAGTGCCCAAAATGCTCCTGCTGAGGAACTAATAAATAAATAATTAAAATGTATCAGCTAAAACCAAAACACTTGATCACAACTCTTCCTCTTCCACAGGTCCAGTTGGAGCACGTAGACGAAGAGATCTACAGGATTCTGAACTCTATGCCCATTTAGAGACAGGTAAGCGTCTTACCTGTGCATTACACAACTTAAACATCGCTTAGCTGCTTCCTGACTTGTTTCTGGTTGACTGTGTCAGATCTTGAAACTCCAGAAGTGCTGACTGTAACGGTAAGCAGTGGTTCCTTGTATGTGAAATGGAGGACAGTGAAAGAAGCGACCGAGTACACACTCGTCATCAATGAGGAGCAGAGAGAAGAGCAGGCGAGAGTTAGAAGTGTGGAAGGTGACTTTTACATAGAGACCGATCTGAAACCCTGGACCACCTACTGCGTCAGGGTGGCAGCCAAGACCGCCATCGACCAAAGCAACTACTCCGAGCCACAGTGCACAAACACAGGTTCCTCTCAATGAAACACACACAAATTTGCTCAGTAGACACTGGACTAAAAAGAAATGTCATTGCTTGGGTTATATGTTTGTCTTCTTCACACTGGTTCACTCTAAATTAACTTTAGAAAGATAATTGTAAAAAAGAATCATAACTGCTGTAAAAGTTCTTGTGTTTGGGGTGTATCTTATATGACAAAGCAATTCTGATCAAACCTGTCAAGAAGCTTTAGATCTGAATGTCTACGAATTATAGTCAATTTATATTATATTATAGTAATTTTAGCTGTCTAACAAAGTATTGTTGGAATTATATTTATCTTAAATTGTTTTATTTTTTAAATAGGCCATCAGATTTTTTTTGGATGATTGTCAAACCATAAAATGTAGTGTAAAAAAAATAAACAGATAATTTATCAAGTAATATTTTTAAAACCATGCAGTATATTTTCTTTGTGATGTATGTGATGTCTTCCCATTTTGTGAATGACAACTTTTTTTTTAACTGTTCCAAAAGCAAATAAATTGTAAAAAAATCTGTGTAATAATTAAACGCAATTAAACTTTAGAGTGACTTCCTCAGACTGTGATTGTGCCTGCTATGCGTACAGTTCCTGGACCTCATCCCTGTTGGCAGGGTCATCCCGTTGTGAAATGAGTTTAGTAATGACATCATCTGAGAACAGAAGAGTACAGTGAGTTCAGAACTGGACTCAGGACATGGTGATCCAGTTTTAATGAGAATGACTGTAACAGACATAAATACAGTAACTGTAGGAACTGGCTGTCTTTACCTTTTCTTTAAGCCCTTCTTCACTGGATCTGTCATTCATTACCACAGTGTTCCTCTCAAAAACACATTGTCTGAACATTTCATTACTGTAGGTATTTGGCATTAGAAAGGAACTTTCAACCAGACGGGAGTTAGTTTTCCAGATATTTCATTCAAAACTATAAGAATAAAACCTGAAGATATGCAAAAAAATATAAGATTAAAAAAACTTGGACTGATACATAATCTGCAACCCATAAACATCTAGTTTCTGAGCATTTACATTGATAAATGCAATATGTGCACATGTGCATTAGCAGGTACTTTTGTTCATGACAGTGATGACCTTCAGGAGGAAACTTTTCCTGAGTCTGCTGTGTCTTAGTTAATAGAAGAACTTCAAAGTTTGACTTGAAGTAAATTACCTTTTTTGTAACTTCTGCTGAAAGCATTTAAAGCCTGGAAGGAATCAGTAAGGAAAATAAGATCCTGGGTCCTGTGATACATGGTTAAAGGTACTTTAACAAGTGGTGATTAAACAAGATGACTGAAGTATGTGAAATGATTGTTCCTTTATCACAGAGCAGTCCTTCAGAATCAGTTATGCTTAAATAGTGTTTGGGGATAACACAGTTATTGTTTCTTGAAGTGTTCTGCTGATATGGTGGTGTTTTATTGGCATGGCAAAAAATGAGGCAACTACATGCAACTGCACCCATAACAAGAAATGGAAGAATAAAAAAAATAGACCTAAATAAGCAACAACACAGGCTAGGACTTGTGTGTGATATTTTTAGCTCCAGTCCTGTTTTCCTGTGATTGTCATCGGCTCTGCGACCCCGTTCAGGGAAAAGTGGTAGAAAATGGATGGATGATTGTCATTGGTAGCATATTGTAATTAACTGTTTTCTTTACAAAGTATTAGCTATTTCACAATATAATAATTAAGACGAAGAAAATTAGATTAGACAAAACTGGTTAGTGTTTCTTCTTGCACTTTGAACTGAAAGGTGCTATATAAATAAACTTGCCTTGTGTCACTGAATAATAAGTTACATTCAGGAGAATGGCCAAATGAGCGTATTCTGTGCAGTATCTGATCCCCTCCGACAGGGGGCGTTATTAATTTTCTCACAGGGAAAAGTTAGTGATGACGTCACACTTCATATATAAATGAATGTTTGTTTCTTTTTCTTTCTCTTAGTCCCACTCCCTCAATATGGAAGCTTATCAAAAGCCGTTTTTCTTTTGCCATTAAATATATATGCCTGAAAGGCTGAAGGAATATTTAGTTTTGTGTGCTTTCCTGGGTTGGAACTGTTATCCTGCTACGTATGGAAAAACAGGCCACTTGAATTAAATCTGAACATTCCCGAGAGGGCGTCAAGATGGCGGCTTGAGAAGACGCGCGCTCAAAACGCTACGCACCTAATTTTGGAAACAACCGTGAACAAGTGTCCTTAAGTATATTTACTTTATTTACCTGTCTTCACCCTGCACTGCAATACTTCTACGGATATTTTACTATCCAAATGGGGAAAAAACGAGATCATTCTTCTCATTCTGCTGAGCAAGCTAAACCTAGCTCAACTTGTGCGCTAGCTGGTGGCCACGATTACTCACAGCAGAATGCTGCAGTCATTGAAGACTTTGTATGCAATGAAGATGAATTTCCCTCTCTACCAATCACTCCAAGT
>JBAMHV010000015.1:4533858-4548935 GCA_037177535.1 Pseudomugil gertrudae
TTCTACATCACTCACATGTATGGAAGGAAATATGACAACAGACCCCAGGTTAAAAAAAAGCGAAGTTCTCCTTTAAGAAAAGGTGTAGTATAGTAGTGTAGTGTCTTTCAGGTGGCAGTGCATGTTATCAAGTGGAAAAACTGGAAATGGTCAAACCAGTTGTTACTGGATTTGCACACATTGAGTCCTTAATGAGAATTATATGTGGAGTACTTATAAATATACACTATTTTGTCGGCTCTCTTGATAAAAGCTGTGTTTTTTAAAAACGTGGAAGTCTTTGAATGTCGAGAGTTTTGACAAACCTTTTCTAATTCACTAAATTTTAAGCATGTTGGTTTATTAATGTGCATTATTCTATAAACATTCCCTTTTTTATCGCTACAAATGAAAGTTAGCAAAGCACAGCAATGTATAAGGTAACTTTCTACTCCTATCGGCATCCACAAAGATCCCCAACATAACAACTACATTTTATAAACTGCATTTAAAGTAACACAATAAAACATCAGCGTCCTTGTCATAATGAAACTAAAACTACGCCTCTGGATACGCTGCAAAGCCTTTCAGCTGCTTCCACAGATCCAGACTTACCTGTTTAGTCGTTCACAGGATGAAGCACTGCGTACTGGTGTGCCTGGTGGGTTGCTGGCGGTGGAGGCTGAGCGTTCTGGCAAAGCTGGACATGGTCTGGACTCCCGATCCTCGCTGGGCTCCGGGAGGCTTCCGATGCCCGTTGACGCGCTGCCCACTGAGTGATTTCTTCTGTGGCTGAACTCTGACATGCTGGATGAGCGGGAGTGACCTGTGCTGTAGCCTGAGAGAGATGTGCAACATGATAGTAATGACAGAAGAACTTCATTTTTTATATCTTATTTTAGGCTGTTTTGGCATTTTAAGTTAAATGCACCATAATTTTCCTCTAAAAAGGATTATTATTATTTTATTCATTTTGTGTTTTGGCTATGTGATATACTGTACAGCACTCTGTGTGGACATAGCTGATGTTAAAAGGGACTTTATAAATAAACTGATTTGATTTGAAACTAAAATAAATTTAGCAGTAAAACTGCTATATTATGAAATGCTTCCTGCTAAAACATGCAGTCAAATCCTGCAGATATGCAGCTTGCTGCGTGATAAATGATGTAACTTGTGCGCCGTTCACATCTGCGGGAAGCCAGCTGAGGCAGAAGACATCTCGTGCATCAGTTCAGTGCTGTCATGGAGGAACAAACTTCCCACAAACTAATGTGAGGTTTGAATAAATCTCATAAAGCGTTGCACGTGGCAGGAAATGCATGTTTAAATTCTACACGAGAGGGCCATTAGAGATATCGGTGCATCTCTCCACTTCCTCTAATCTTTTATTACTGTCATCCGATCTGCCTTTGATGGAAACTTAAACTGCACTGGTGGTGTTGCTGGAAAAAAATCCCCCCCACACACCACCACCACCACAGTATTTAGCTCAGGAGAGCAAAACAATCTTGTTAAGTGGACTTGATTCCTTTTATTTGTACGATTCTTTAACTCGGTATCATCTTGGCTGTTTACTTATTCTGACTGTCTAAGAAAACATTTAAAATCTTTGAAATGGGAGGTATATCTACCTGAGAGTTTGGACTGTTGGCTGGCGTAGCTGGAGGTTCGAGAGTGGCCGCAGCCCCCGAGCTCCTCCGACACAACGGGGCACTTTCCTTCTCGACTCTCTACCGGATTAGAAAAGACAGTAAATGGATGGAAAAGCTTAAAAAACAGGTTTAATTAATCAAAGATGCTGATATCTGAAAAGAAAACATGATTCAACTTTGAAAGAAGAAACAGTTGCAGGAAAAGACGTCATTAATGCAGGAATAATAAGACAGCAAGTCTTCTGTTATGAAATATGAATTATATTAGAAAACAGTTTAATTTAGAAAATTCTCTACATGTATAAACCTTATGGTAACAAAACCTTGTCGAGGGAGGTCTTTAAAAAAAAAACTCATTTATGCTTTACATGTATTTACATAAACATTGGGCCATATTTCATCCAACCTGGTTTACTGTGTGCACTGCTAGGTAGTCTCACACATGCACACTCCCATTTAAGCATTTGCAAGTTAATGAGCAGATGTCTGCTGTTGGTGAATAAGAATCTGCAGAAACAAAACTAAAACATACTGAGGGGAACAGCATTAGTTTAGTTTTATTTAATAAATCAGTGTTAAAGAGCAATTTGAAGAAGATGTTTCCACAGAATAAACATATTAATATGGAACAAATGAGAAAATCCATCCAAATTCAAACAGCATTTCATGTGCATTGGATTATTGCATTAAGCAAAAATGTACCTGCACATGCAAGGAAGTGATGGTAATAACAGGAAACCCCCATCACACACACACACACACACACAACCGCCCGATAGACTTGCACACTCCTATTTTTAGCCACACGAGAGCCCACAGGTCAGAACAGATTGTAGTTGATCTAAACGAGAGCTAGCTTTAAATAATACATGAAAGAGCTTTTTACTCTCCTAAACCTACAAGAGGAACAAGAATCCAACGTTACAATATGTTTACACATGAAAACACACTGAACAAGAAATGAAGAACAGAAAGCGGAGTGGCAGAAAGAGAGCGACGGAAAAGGCAGCGAGAGGGATAAGAGACAGTCACCTAAAGTATAAGTGCAAAAGATGACTCTCCAAGTGGATATTGATTGCCCAACTAATACAGTTCAATCTTCCTAAATTGATTAACTTGACTGTTCAGATGGTTTACAGATCTAAACAACTGCGATAAACAATGATTGTTAAACATTATGTTGCAGATTTCTCTTAAAAGCTCATAATGTGCAAAATAAGGTCTCATTTGTTAAGTAGCAGGTATCTGCAGGGCTGAATTACATCCGTCACCGACGGACTTAAGAGTTAAAAGGATTAGGAGCAATAAAAACTAAAAACCAGATGCATAGTGATGTTTGAGAAAGCCACAGAGATGATGAAGCATGTGATGAGTGTGATGTGGTGTGACTGGTCTCACCAGAGCAGCCTTTCTGTGAGTCCCCTCCCCTCCTCTCCTCCAGCAGGCTGTCTCCATCACCCTGGATCCCGATCACTGTGGCTGTGGAGGGAGGCCTGATGGGAAGAGGATGGAGATGTGCTATATTAGCTCTGTTATATGTCAAACCATAAGAATTCAATTCAAACTTAGCCCTTATGTCCTGTGGATAGACATACACATGCATGCAGAGAAGCAGCTTTGTGGATTCTCAAACAGTACACTCAGTATTTTTCAGGTCAAATTATACCCTTGGGTAAGGAAGCATTTCTCTGTTTTTACACACACGCTTCCTGACAAGTGTGTCTCTGCAAAACGAGTCCATCAGTCAGAAGTACCACCTGAAAGATGATGAAGTCACTGTAACCTAACAGTAACCTGACCTTCTGAAGTCTGACAAAGCACAACGGTGACATCAACAACAGCTTTAAATTTAATTCATAATTCTGATTTTAGGAGTATTTATTAATACAAGTAAAACCAACTAGAGCTGCTCAATATATTGTTTGAGCTTCGTCATCACAATGTGTGCAGCATTCACATTGCAGGTACATCTGTGCATCTACAACCTGCAAATGTGGATGAGGAGGAGCTCAGGGATCAACAAATCAGTGCAATAATGTTCCAAGAGAACATCAATACATGTCCTGTTTTTTACAATGAAGGGTCACAGGTAGCTGGAGCCTATCCCAACTGGACAGGTCACAGGTCAAAACGGAGACACAAACCACCAGTCACCCTAAGGAGAAGTTCAAATGACCAATCAACCTAACATGCATGTCGTTTGATGGTGAGAGCAAGCCAGAGAACCGGAAAAGGACCCACGCTAACACGAGAACATGCAAACTCCAAACGGAAAGGTCTCGCTTTGAGACTGTGGTGCTAACCACTACCCCACCGTGCAGCATCCAAGACAACAATGTGGTTTATTTGTTTATGGGAACCAGTTTGTGGACTTCCCCAGTTTTAACATATACAATTCCATCATGTTTATTTTCAACCCTGACGGATCAATCTTTATCAATAAAGACAAGTAGAAAAATGTTCCTCCCAACTTACGTTTTAAAACAGGGATCCCCTGACATGAGCTGGGTACTGATGACAACCTGTTTAAAGCAAACACAAAAGGTATTAGCAAAATGTTTTCATGTTTCCTTTACCTAATGAAGCAATCTTTATAGAAGCTTCATAGTGTCAGCGTGGGATGGTGATACAGGTTATGTTGCTTATGTGGAAGATCAAAAGCAAGATATACAATCAGTTACTGACTTACTAAATACACACATATACAAAGTAAATGATGGATATCTGCAAGGAGAAAATGGAAATAGTTCTTATTGGGAAATTATCTCTGGGAATATGTGGGAAATGACACTGGGAAGACTCTGGTTAGTCCTGGGTGTACCGACTGGAAACAGCTGATGAATGATGTCATCTTAACCTGTGCCAAGTCACACACACACACACACACACACACACACATCTAATAGCTGGGCATAACCATGTGAACATGCTGATTACAAAGTGGATCAATATCAGGTCAATGTCAGTGTAATAAGATCCAGAACAATTTGTGGGTCAAAATTGAATTAAAGCGCTAAAAGTGTTGGTTTTTTTTTGGGTCTGGACATATTCTATCGGATCTTACCGGCAGTTCAGACAGAAACAAATAGATTATTCACACCAGTCAGTGGACATCTTGTAAACGTTTAGGTGCATTTTCTGTCATCCAGGCTGTAAAAAATTCATTTTTTATCCATCTACTAATTTATTTCTTGCAACATTGTGAGAATATGAAATTACATATGAATTATATCAGTCTGATGCACATCTGGAAGAAAATAATGTTAACTACAGATCAGTGATAACTTTGGTATATAAAAGTAATTAATGTTTAAAATCAGCAGTAAATATCGTAGTAATAAGTATTTATTTTAGGTTAAATAAGCCGTCTTTTTATTTATAAAAATCCTGAAACTTTGTAGTTGGTTTTCGTAGCAAGTTGCGGCTGAACAGCATCTCCTAGACTCACTCGTCTTTTTACATCTTTCATTTCAGAGAATTGATTTGTCGGGAAAGAGTCACATTTATGTATTCTGATCTTATCCTGATACCTAACCTGCCCTGGAGCCAGAAAACTGCTCGTTCCAGGTCTGCCCCGCAGGTTCTGGCTCATCTGCTATGATCTTATCATGCCGTAAACACCTGGACACACAGCTGTAATATGACATGTTAGGGGTGTAATACGTATGAGGTGCAGCTTCCTTACCGAGGAAAAATACCAAGCTTATATTCACGGTTCGAAGCATGCTCTTAGTGGAGTCAGACGCTCTAATTTTACCTTGAGAATGGAGTTATCCTGCCGAGTATTTTTGGTATCGTAGCCTTCCAGCAGACATCTGCGAGTTGTATTCCCTGAGCCGGCAAACTCTGCTAAATTCAGATCTGCAAAGCCGAGCTGAAGGACAGAGAATGACACAGCATGAAGCTTTTTTTCTCCAGATATTTATCTGTCAGCAATGTGATGATGTCTGGATGCAAAATGACAGGAAGCAGCAACATGAGGGGAATTTCAGATGTATAAAAATAAGAAGAAAATATGGCATCTTTTTCTTCAGACAAGTCAGAAAACTTAAAAATAGACAAAAATGTAAAGTGGTACAGATTGCAAACAAGTAGTGCACTTTAAAAGATTTATTTACTGAACACAATCAGTGGAAGTAAAAATAAATTATATAATGACAATAACCTGCAGGCATTAAAAGCCATCTGTTAGCTGCAGGCTGACAACGTCAGTGCCGTCAAGACGGCTGATTATAGCAAAACAGGAGAACCTGCAGGTTGTTTCGGGATGTCTGGGTGAGAGAACATAAGCGTATGAAGAATTACCTTCGCATATGCCTTTCCACCTTTAAGTTCCTGCAGAGAAGAAGCAAACATTTCATGTTCAAATGGTTATAAGACACAATATTATCTGAGGTTGTGTTAGAAATAAGCTGCAGAATAAAAATCATAAAATAGATTTAATAACATGTATGTATACCATTAATATGACACCATAATGGATCTCTCTTCACACCATTTAATGCATTCATTTTCCCCTAAACACTCAAGTCTACTAAATGTTATTTTAGTACAGAAAACAAACCAGGGGGCATTTCTGTAGGGACATACCTTTCTAACAGACACGCGGCACACACAGGGGTCCAGCACACCCGTCCCTGCATTTGCACTCATCTTGCAAGGGAAAGAAAATCTCTTCTTCCATCGCACACAGTTAGCCTGCACCGACTCCCTGCGAGAGGAAATGACTAAGAATCAGACCACCTTTATGCACCATGTAGGGTCAGACAGCACTTGTCTTTGTCCAACGGCTGCATGCTGGGCGCTTAAAAAGCAAGATCACACAAACAGAACGTCAGACATGTATTTAATCAAACAAATTAATGCTTTTTATTTAATTTATTTCGTTCATTATTGCATTTTACTGTGATTATTACATAACAAATTAACCCCTTTTCTGCATGTATAATTTGATTAACATTTCCAACATGTCTTCCCTGATTAAAGGTGCTGATTCCAGCTGCCAATACGAGCTCATGTGATTATCCTCAGTTTGTCTGGCTGCTTAATAGTCAAGTTGATTAATTACTGTCCTGTTTTCTCTTATTGATTCTTCAATTTGACGTATTCATGGGTTAAATTGTCAGGTGTGCTGTGTGTGCTGGAATAAAAACACAGGAAAAAACAAAAAACCACATCCTTCTCCATCTTGAAGTAAGACTGAAAGTGAATTTTAGTTGGTTTGCAGTTAAAGGATGAGATGAGAAAAGTGAAAGAAAAAGCCCGTGTGCGTGGGCAGAATTACGATATCACAGATGGCCCCTCTTTTACTGCCATCCTCTCCTCTCCCACTCACCTAACCATCTCCCATCTGTTTATACAGCCTACACACCATGCAATTTGCACAATTTGTAGGGTTTAAAGACAAATAGTGCAGAGTGCAATAATGAAAATGATGCTGCAAGTAAATAAGGATGTGAGACGTAAAACATGTAGACTGTGCGGAGCTTTAAGGCTGACTAAAAATACAAGCTAATGTGCCACATCAGTGTATTACGGCAGACATAAAGCAGCAGATGCGTGACTAATCTTTTACAAGGGAGGTTGATACGTTTCTGCGTGAACTCCCAGAGTCAGAGAGGGAACTCCCAGCCAGCTGGACACTGTGTGCTTCGGGAATTCTGGCTTCAGTTCATATGCTGTGGCTCGCAGCACTTTTCTGTGCTGCAAAATAACAAGCAGCATGAGTAAGTCTGGTTTCAAGCACAATCTCTCTCTGCTCGAGATATCTACTGAAACCATGGCTGACATCATTTAAAGGCAGTGCATGCAAACTTAAACACACTGCAATGTGGAATATTTTCTTATTTCCTTTACTGTAGATTTACAGATAACAATGAAAATAGCAGCACGACAAAAGAATAAATTAATATATGAGACAAGCTTTGCATAAGTCACACGCTGTGTTACAGAACTGTTGATAAACCACAAACAGGAAAAGAGATGCTCACTCACTGAGCAGTGATGCTAACTTCCTACATGAAGCCAAATGCACAGAGGGATGTCTGATAAACCAAATTAAATCAACAGCTCAAATGTAAAACCCTTCCACGCCTTAACATGATGAACGAAGCGAGAGACCTCATTTTGATATCTAGGTTACGAGAGTTGAAAAACCTTTTATAGTTATTATATAATATACCTGAAGTAGCCGAAGATGAGATGAAATGAAAACCAATCCTGCTATTATAAAAACTCATGTTGCCACAATTTCAGAAGCATTTATGTAAAAACTGTCCGGCTCAGATCGGGTCTTTTTAATTAATCACAGGACTCACTTTCTGTGGAGCGGACGGTTTGTTTTCTAATCGGGCCGAATCCATATAGAGCCTCACTCCAAAACAATTCCTTTTGTGCAGTATTACAAACCAGCTGGCAACAAGTGGCAGCTAAAAGCAGCTACAGAGGAGAAAAGAGACTCTGCTTGCATCAACTGATCATAAAAACACAACATATATGCATGAATCGTGCTGCAGGGTCACACTGAATAATGGGTATAGGTCATTTCCTCTCATGGCCAACTGGAATTTCACCTTTTTCTAACAATGTGACAAGGACAATACTTTGCTGGTGATTTTCAGCTGGAGTTTCCCTTCTCACAGTGCTTTGAAACCTTTTCAGTGCCTTGAGTGTCCCGTGGTCTTGTTAGGCAACATCATATAGCTTTTAATGACATCACTTCCTGTGTTTGGAGTGGGATTAATTTAATTAGCATCAGTGGATATTTCTTACTGTGGCTGAATGACCACCCTATTCCCTAACCGCTCATTTACTACACGGGCTACAGTATAACACGTTATAGCACGTTGGACACGAAGCTTACTATTTTCTCCTTGTCACACATCATGTAACTACCAGCGATAGTTTATAGTTTTTTTCTGGTAACCTCCTCTGATGTTCGTATCCTTTGTGCCATCGTAAGCTCCCGTGTTTAATAAGGATCAAACCACTGGATTAAGAACTGTCCAACACATTAAAACTGGGAGGATAACGTGGAACTGTCGTCTTCCAGAAAGAAACCTGGTTGGAATAAAATCCTGAGTGAGAGCGTTTCCACGTGCACAATGCAAAGGGAACTCAATAGGTTAGGTCTGAATAGCTGTGTAGCCATAAGAAAACCACTCATTTGTGAGTTTATACAGGGGAAAGGGCTTCATTTTGCTAGGGAGCATAAAGATTTGACTCTGGAACAATGGAAAAAGATCATGTGGTCTTATATTAGCCCACATTTAACCTGTTCCTATGTGATGGGGGCATCAGGGTAAGAAGAGAGATAATAATGCACTTGTACCTAGTGCCTTCTGTACAAGCCTCTACCAGAATAAGCAGGTTATTAAACTAATGTATTTTTTCTCCCATAATGGCACCGGCATATTTAAAGATGGCAGTGCCAGGATTCATCGGGCTCAGGTTGTGAAATAGTTCCTCAGGGAACATGAGACATGATTTTCACACATAGGCCACCACATAATGCAGACCAGAACCCCACTGTGCAAAGTGGTTGCATCCACCCATCATCAACACAAGGTCTGGATGAAAAATTAATGCAATGCTGGATGGAAATACAATGTGTGACATTGCAGAAACTTAATTAAATCATGTCAAATGATGCTGTAATTAAAGTGATCTAATTAAGCATTACACTGTGTATAATGATGTTATGAGTACACAGCTAAAGGAATTCATATAAAAGTAGTAATATTAAATGAATTACTGGAAGATGGTGTTGATGTGGTTGCAGAAATTTAGACACTTATTCTTCTGTAAATGACTAAAATAAGTCCTACATTGTGGATTGATCTTTATTGCAACACGAACACCTCCCTGCTGTTACTTTGCTTTAAACTTCGTGACTAAAATAAATCCATTTACTTACGAAGCGAAGTCTCACAAAACACAACGCCTTCGGTGCAAATCCCAACTAATTAGAAGAACTAGATTTAGTTAAATAAAATGTAGAAGGGGATGTAAATGATCATTTACTCGCCCGGTGAAAACAAAGGTTAGCATAACAATATTTTAATAAGATTATAAGGATGGATTTGATTAGCTTGATTTTAATTGGTCGTGTCGCTTTTTTGCGATGTGAATTTACATTTTCAAACAAGTGAAAACAACAAAAAGGTAAAAACAACTTGCGGACTGAAGCGAAACATCCTTACCGAGAAGACTCCTCGGAGAAGCCGCCATCCAGTAGCCTGATTTTACAGAACAGGACACCGTTGACGAAGGGGACCGACGACAATTCGTCCAGCTCAAAATCCACCCTGAATTTAAATTTCTTCTTTTTCATCATCATAAGATCCATAAACGGTTTCAGTGCTCTTCGGAAGATGCTCTGATCTCAGGCGCAGTTGACATTACAGCCTCATTGTGTTGTGCTCCAGATTCAGCGAAGTGTTGTGGGAGGATGGTGAAGCTCCGGGTGACAACAGATCCGTCAGGAACAAAAACGAAACGGAACACGCAACTGCTTCCGGTCAGAGCTGCCAAAATAAAAGTTCAAAAGGTACGTGTTTATGAATGTGAACTACTTCTAATCAAATTTTACCAGGCGTAAACTCACCTTTACCCCTGTAAACCTGGTCAATAGAGCATATAATGTATTTTTATGTTCTTCTTCCTCAACACTATGCATCGCTGTCAAACAAATGTCTCGTTGTGCAGTAATTATAAAAGACACACATGCAAAATATATATTGTAATAGAAATGCAGTGATTAAGTTTATTGGAAGTTTTATAAATAAGTTCGATAACGTTTTTGAGGAAGACTAAAATTACAGAAACATCTTAAAAAGGTAAAACCAGCTCCTGTCTAAAAAAACAACTTCTAAAACAAAACTTATTATTTAAAAAAAATTAAGTCTGTCTAAAAGCAGTGCCATCTGCAGTTACAAAACTAGCTTTAATTTTTAGTTAGATTACCTCTTCATTTGTAATAATCAATTAATTTTCTAAAACCTAATTTTTACTCTTTAACCTCTCATTTATATCTGCCACTCTTTAAAAAAGTTATGTAGCATTCAGGCAATGGGTGTTCATTTTTATTAAAAAAAATCTGGCCCCACTTTAATAGAATGTTAATTTTTTGCTGTATTTGCCTATCGAATGAAATTCCGGATGTATATCACTTTGAACCCATTTAAAACGGTTCTACAAACTGTTTTATATTAACATTTGAGTTTCTGATTTAGTAATTATATGCACTTTATGTAATAATAAGAAAATATATTTAATTTCTCAATCTTTATTAAAATGGGTTTCAAATATTTTTTAATATGTTTCCCCTCTAATGCTGAAGTAATTATTACTGAAACAGTCAAGCAGTGGGGACCATATACATATATACGTCTATATCTTTTTATACAGTTTATGGTCTATGTTTGTATATGTCTATAGTGGCGGAAGTCAAAGGAAGATTGGTTTTAAAAGCCCGCCTCTCCTCTCTATCGCCACCTGGCGGTCAGTCAGGAAACAGACCCACCTACACGTGCTGCTAAAATGTGTTCTTTGTCTCCCCCGTGTGGTTTCATTTAGGTACTGCATCTTTATGTTAATTTGGAATCTTTGAAGCAAGTCCAAATCTACAATCATCCATGTAATTGTTAAAAAAGAAAACAAAAAGAAAAATGTTTTTTTTTCTCTTTCTGTCCCTCCAGGGCACTATTGCACTTGTTAGGAACCCTGTGTGCAGACCATAGGGTGCAGACATATGGATATCAAATATCATTTCATCAGGTCAGTCATTAAAGAGGGAAAAATGACGCTTGTTTACTGTCCGACAGGTGAGATGATTGCAGATGCTATGAGCAAACCTGTCTCAAAGGTCAAGTTGAGGGGATTTTTAAGAGTCATGTTTGGTGCCAGTGTCTGATTCATTGTATATATGTTAAGTACTTACTAGTTAAGTATTTACTTTAAAGAAAAAAAATGTTTTTGACATTTGTTTTTTTTTTTGTTGTTGTTAAAAGCTATACAGTATACAAGAGATAATGTATATGACTGAATGTATTCTGTGCAGTATCTGATCCCCATCCGACAGGGGGCGTTATTCATTTTCTCAGAGGGAAAGTTAGTGATGACGTCACACTTCATATATAAATGAATGTTTCTTCTTCTTTCTCTTAGTCCCACTCCCTCAATATGGAAGCTTATCAAAAGCAGTTTTTCTTTTGCCATTAAATATATATGCCTGAAAGGCTGAAGGAATATTTAGTTTCGTGTGCTTTCTTAGATGATATTTGAAACTGAACCATTTAAAAAAAGGTGTTTAGGACGACTTGTTTATTTACTGTTTAGGTAAAAGGAAATTTGTACAATGCGGACATTTACAGGTGACGTATTTTTTTCTTCTAGCTTATTGTGCACATTTTTCTTGTTTTCTCCACCCATCTCCACATGGTGGAGGCAGTTCTGGGGATAAACTGCGCCGGTGGCAGCTGTTGAATTCCTTTGAATATGACTCACTGATCTAATAAAAAAAATACTCATATTTGCTGCCAACCCTGAGTCAGTGTACTACAAAACTAGGTAGTCATTTGGTGTAGCTACACCATCTAAAGCACACCGATCAATAAAGTTTGAACAAGTACATAAAGGATATGAGTTCATGCTAAAGCAGAACAAAACTTGTGAAATGACTATTTTTCCCCATAGCACGAGGAAACAGGTTACAACAACAGTCGTGTAGGAAGGGTGTGTCACCGTAAAGGAGGTCTTCCCAAGCTGGCTGAGTAGTTTCTCCACCCCGCTGCAAGAGGCTGCCAGCCTTCCTCAACCAAACACGGTTCATTTTTAAAACTTCTTTAGTCTTTTTCTACATCTGTTTACACTTTACCTTCTGGATTTCACTCTCCACCGACTCGTGAGGATTTTCTAGGAGTCCTTTGAAGCACTGCGGAAATATTTTTGCAAATCCACGGATCGGTCATAAAAAGTACCAACCTTCTGGATCGGTTGGTCTCCACAGCTCTGCAGCTGCCCAGTTTCTGTGTTTGTACGTGGAGCTCTGCAGGCCTCTTCCTTTTTCCCTGGAATAATGTATCCAGCAATGAGGAAGCTGTTTTTTACGGACTGTCACTGCGCAGGGGAGGTACCGACAACCTACGAGGAGCTGTTCGCCAAGCTGGACACCAACAAAGATGGAAAAGTGGATGTGTCCGAGCTGAAGGCAGGCCTGGCTGCTCTGGGGTTCAAAACTGAGAGTGGGGCAGCCCAGGTAAAGCATCACATATACTAAACAGAACACAAATAACCGTTTATAATAGAGAGAAAGTATAAAGGAGTCTTTTTGTGGATGCTTGGAGGGATGGAAAGGATGCAGTTCCTCAATATTAAGCCTAAAATGATGTTCGGTTTTAGGCCACCATAAGAGGAAGTCATTAAAAGGTTAAAACCACTAAAACTCCATATAAAATAGGCAGAAACCGCTAAATAAAAATCTGGATTTAGTACATGTATTTCCCATTTGCTCAGTTTGTATGCTAATAAATAGATAACATAACTAATTTATTCACAAAGATTATTAAAAATGTTAAATACAGATTATTTGAGCTCTTTAGTGTCACAACCAGAGTCTGTAGGTTTATATTTTTGCAAAACTAGTTTTGCATGATAAAAATATATTGCTTTTAAAGCTTCTGTAGGATTTAAATGAACCCACTGATATTAAAGAATAATATACACAATATGAACTTTGACAGACAGCTTATTGATAATACAGTCATAAAAATGAGCCTTTAAACAGAAAAGACCAACAATCAATACAAGTGTAGATATTCATTTAACTGTTGGAGTTTACTGTCTGAAGTGTTTTAAGGGTAACTACGGATTACCCAGCAAACCCTCAGTCCCACATTTCATGTAACATCTTCTGAAATCTTAAAGCATCTTAATAAAATCAAACCACTAAGTCCATGCAGATCTTTCAAGCACAAACTTCTCATCTGCAAACCGAGTTCCTTTATGTTGTCTTGTTACACTTGCTCGTCGAGTTTGGTCATATTTAGCTTTAAACTTAGAAACAGCAGTTGGATTTCTTCTTTAGTGTCCATGTAGAAGCAGCTCCAGTTCTTCCAGACCGTGCCCTGAAGCAGTTTCAAAAACAAAGTTAAAGTGTTCGCCTTTGCTGAACAAATAAAGCTGCATTTGTCCTGCTGATTAGTGAGCCTGATAGCTTTAATTGTTGCAGACAGGAGATGAGGTGAGAGGTTGCAGAATGGTGTGGCCTAACCCTAAGTGCTGTAAAACAGGAGAATAATATATGATAAGATAGCATGTAAAAAAAGTCCTCTGTGGCTGCTTTTATAAGTCTCAGAATGCAAATTGAATGTCAGTTTAATTCAGCTTTATTTGAATGACACCACTTCACACCATTATCATCTTGAAACACTTTACAGACACATTAGTATGAGCCAATTCATAATCACGAGCATAGCTAAGAAAAAACAGATTGCATTGAATTTTTATTTCAATCCAATCTCCCAGTCTGAGCATGCATGAGGTGACGGTGGGAAGGAAATCCTCAGCAGAACCGAGCTCTGGGAAGGCAGACGGTAAGGACAGGAAAGATAGATCCAGCATGCACTGCAAAAGACCTGCAGAAAAAAGGAGAAATATGTCATATATTCACACATAGAAGATAAGAAGCAGAGAGAGGAAAGGGAAGTGCTCAGTGTATTATGGGACGTTCCCATGACTGTACAACTAATGTATGGTTAAACTATCCCTAGCTATAAGATTTGACATATTCAGAGTCCTCCAGGTCTTTATGTCTTTAAGACATAATAAATAGGTTTCATTGGGGTCTGTGGATAGGTAAATGTGAGTATCATCTGCATAGCAATGAATGTTGTCTGATGATATTACCTAAAGGACGCATGTAAAATGTAAAAAGTATCGGTGCAACTACAGAACCCTGAGGAACTCCATGACTTACTGTGTGAGGAAAACTCGTCATTTACATTAACAAACAAAAACATATCAGATAAATAAGACTTAAACCAGCTTAGTGCGGCCCCTTTAATACCATTAACATGTTCCAGTCTCTGTAGCAGAATGTTGTGATCATTGCAGCACTGAGATCTAACAACATAAGAGTTAGTTACATATCCTTTTAATAAAGATATATTGATCAGTGTGAGGGACCAAGATGGTGAAGGACGAGGACACAGGTAGCTTAAAAAAGTAAAGGGTTTTTATTTACCCAAAATATACCAAAAATAGCAATAAAACTAAACGTACCTAAATCAAAATCATAATAATCTCAAAATAACTTTAACTCAGTGGATAATGAATCAAACCCAAGCTGACCTGACCTCCCAAACAGGAAACAAAGGAAACTTAAATACTGGCTGATCAGACCATTTAACAAACACAAGGGGGTAACATACAAACAATTAACCT
>JBAMHV010000015.1:4549035-4561206 GCA_037177535.1 Pseudomugil gertrudae
CCCTCCTGCCCTCCAGTGTTCCACACACTCCAGCACCAATAAAAGAAACAAAAAGGTTAAACAGTTGAATACAATAGACCCTAAATGTGCCCGCTAACATTAAGGAACTAAAGTATTACAACTAATTTTAAATAATGAAAAAAAGTTAACTAAATGTGTTGGTGCACAGTGTTACCGCCTTTTGATGATGTGCAGCTATAGGTATAGCCATCACAATCAGATTCAGCATAGATGCATTAAATAAGGAAAATAAATAATAATAATGAATAATCTGGTTGGAATTGATTCTAAAATACAAGTTGAAGGTTTAGATGAACCTGTTATTTTGTTTAACTCTGAGAGTTGTACAGGACAGAAACAGAAATCTGGTTCTACAGACGTCTCTAAAGCTGCTGCACATGAAATATCATCAATAGAGAAAAAGCTATCATGAATTTTCTCTCTAATAGAAACAGTTTTTCTAACTAATATCCATAAAATCTGGCTGTTTTTCTTTTCTTTTGAGGTCAGCAAATGAAATTCAGAGTTTGGTTTTAAGCAGGTCCTCCACAAATGATCACGAAATCCTCCGTATTGCTGTGATGCTCGAAACAAAAAGAAGTCAAATATGTTTAATTAAAGGGAGGTTCATAAAGCCTGTGTGGGAATGATAATGGCATAATTAGGTAAAATGTAAGGGTGCTTACAGAAATGAGTTCAGATAAGAAACATAGATTTTTGTCTTCCTGCCATGACGTGTTGCAGCAAAGAGCTTAAACATCTTCATCATGAAGAGGCCAGACACCCAGCAGCTAACACATTAGATTATATGCTGCATTAAGGAGGAGTTGCATTAATATTTTGTTTTGTTTTAAGAAAATTGTGTCTGCTGGGGACAAAGACCACGATGATAGTCTCAACTTCAGTGAGTTCTCCAAATACCTGAAGGACCACGAGAAGAAGTTACGACTGACCTTCAAGAGCTTGGACAAAAACAATGATGGTACAGAGCAACATCAGTGATTTAAAATGTGCTCAGTAAATAAAATATATGCTAGTAATCACATTTATTTGATCCTATTTATCATATTAAAGTGAGAAATCTTTTGTTTTAACAGGTACAATAGACCTCACGGAGATAAGGAAGTCACTGTCTGATCTGGGACTGCATATCAGCGAAGAGGATGCACAGAAAATCCTTCAGAGGTATTCCAGCATCTTCTGTAGCTTTTTGTCTGCAGCCAGAGTTACAAATGTCTTAATTCCGTATCTTTCTAATAAAACCCTCAGCAGGGTGCAGCCCCAGTAGCTGCATATGGCATCCAGCAGAGTTCACAAAGCATTCAGACAGTGCATGAAGCAGTACAGGTGCGATATGCCTGCCTTAATGATTGCTGCGGATTATTATATATTTATTTTTATCATGTATTTTTTTTCCTGTGATATATTTATGTTGTCAATACTGGCAAAATAAATCTAGATCAATCTGAGAGGTTATGGTTGTTTTAGGTGATGCGTCCTCAAACCTACAAACTTCTGTTTCTTTTTTTATTAAATGAAACTCCTTCCTCGCTCATGTGTCGGCTAAAGGAGACGAGCTGGACCGTCTTTTTCTTTTGGTACAAAATGAACAAGAGCATGTTTACCTTGTTTTTCTTTATGTTTGGATAAAACTTTCAGTTCAATTAAAAGCAAAGTAAAAGTGAAAGTAAGCTGTGCTAAATGGAGCAAGTTAGAGGTGGAGACCAGTGTGAGGATGAGATAACTGTGAGGAGGAGGAGGAGGGTAAAAAGATGAGATCTCTGAGACGGCAGGCTGACATGACGGGACACAGGGTTGATTATACTGTGGTAGTCACAAACGGTTAACTAGGAGCTGACCAGAACATTTATTATTTATTAATATTTTTATGTTTTTATTATTTATCTTTACTGTTAACTGTTCATTTTTATTTGTTTGTTTTTTTTTATAAATTTTTATTTAATTCTTATATTTTGGCTCACTTCTTTTTGTTATTGTTTTGCTGTTTATTTTATTTTTTATAATTAGAAATATAAAGTACAGTGTGAAAAATAGAGATATTTCAATAGCGTTGTTTATTTGAATAATATTAAATAAAAAATCTGAGAGAATGGCACCAGGGATTAAAACCTGATCTTAAAAAGGAACAGGCTCCCTGGTGACTGTAGGATTGTAGAAAAATACCATCATCTACTCGTGCTTCCTGCTTTCCTCTTTACAAATACATTTCTAGTATAAAACCTGACTTTATATAACTTTTTTTGTTAGATTTTGTGTCAAAATTATGCAAATTAGTCATCCTAAGTGAACAGCGTTTGGATTAAATCAGTTTTTCCTATTAAGTGCTTTATTTATTATTTGATAATGTCACATCTTATTGAAAATGACTGCTTGTTGAAGCCTTGTTGCTTTTTTATGATTTTTGTCATATTTTGATGACTAAAAAAGGGAAAATGGGTAAAGTTTAGATGATCAGAGGCAGTGATGGAATTATCACATGACTTTTTGCAGCTTATTTAATGCAGATTCTACATTAAAAATAAAGGCACTAATAAAGTATCTCGATTGAAACAAAACTTGTTCAGATGCATGAACAGTCATATGCATATCATCATGTTCTTTAGAAATATTTGCATGTGCTAAATGTCTGGAGAATATGCGGAGAGTATCGGTACTTCAATAATATTTGCAAGTCTGACTTCTGCAAATAAAACTATAATTCAGTCGTGCTGCTCTTCTGTGTTACTGTCAGTAGCTTTATTCTTTAAAAGCATCACTTCTTCATGCATAAAGACAGGAAAATGGGTGAGCTAATGCATCTCCCGGGATATTTGAATAGAAATTCATCATTTAAACGTCTCTATTTTTGATGCAGTATTGACGTGGACGGCACCATGTCCGTGGACTGGAATGAATGGAGGGAACATTTCTTGTTTAACCCAGCAACCAGCCTGCAGGAGATTATCCGCTACTGGAAGCACAGTACGGTAAGATGTTTGTAATGAATTACCTTTTTACACACAGCCAAAATAACTTGACTCTAAATATTTGAGGCACTTATTGCATTAAGATGCATATTAAATGAAAATGAATAGTAAAATTGTTAACCTGTTCTTAAAAGATGAGTGTCATTCAGCTGAGTAACGCTACTATAGATGCATGGGTTGTTTTCTGTTTACGTTTCTTTCTTTAAAGTTGTTGTGCATCATAGAACATGGGCGTATATAAAGCCTGAAAACAAAATGCATTGAGGATGAATGAATGAACACCTAAAAGCGTAGTTTTAATGATGTCGGAAAGGATTTGCAGGTAAAGGAGTTCAAGGTCTATTATGTCTCGTCATTGCAAGGAGAAACTTCTGAATGGCTAGTGTCAGAGCTTTGGAGCAGGTCAGCTACTTTACGTCAACAGATTAGTTTAATTCATTTCCTCAGGAGACACGAGAAGGAAGAATAAAAGGTGGGAGGGAATCAAAGAGGTGTTTTTTTTCATTACTGAATTAGTTTTACTAATGTTTTAAATGGGTTTATAATGGAAAATAATCTGACTTATTCACTGTGCTTCAGTAAATGTAAACAAAATGCAATCTGTTGCATCCAGATGGAGAAATCTGAACGTTTATACATTACTCTGGCTCTTGATCTAGACCCCGACTTGGTATATATCTGTACATTTGCATGCTTGATAAAAAGCCACTAACATTCAATAGCTAATCTCTGACATGTGTGGCCTCTGTTCATTGGCTCAGCTGCAGGAGATAAATGAACTCCTGGTTCCTAAACTCAGCTTAGACGAGCTAATTTCAGCCCGACCTGCGTGCAGATTAGCTCATCGGTGGGATTTGGATGTGATGAAGTGAAAGGAAGTGCACCTTGATCAGACTAGGAAAGAGCCACGGAGCTGAGGCGAGTCTTCGGTGAGGTTGGAGCAGATTTCGGTAACTTCTATGGCAGCTGCCCATTTCTGCCAGTAAACAAGCTGTGCAGGCTACTTTAGATGAAACCTTCTGTATCTGTCTAGGCTCTATATGAGAATCGTGTGAAGGATACTAGAGATTGCACCAAGCGGGGACTATTACACAGTAGTTTGATCAAAGGTGCTGGATGACCATGGCTCTGCTGCAGCCTCAGCAGCAGCAGCAGCAACCGGCAAACTGGTTTTTCATCGACTTTGAAGACGATGGGGGAATCTATGAGGTGGAGGTGGATGTGGTAGGTTATAAATAGGAACTTATTAATAGAGTGGCGGCCAAAATAAAAGAGTATACCTAGACTTAAGTCATGTTTAAGGTTTTATTGGCAGTGATGTATGCTGTGAAGCTAATTATACGTTATGACTGTGAAGATGCTGCCAATCTGTTGCTGCTTTAAATGGCTATTGTCTCAGAATGCATCATGCTGTATTATTATCGTGCTCATAAACAAGAATCATCTTTTCAGAAGAGGATTTGATCTAATTGCATTAGAAATTGTGTTACTCGTCAGGAAAAAGGCATCATTTGTGACGTAATTGATCCTACAGTGTGGAGCTGCGGTTATGCAAGGTTTTAGATAAAGAGATGCTGTTAGTTCAAGGTGAAGCTGTGTTTCAGATCTGTTAGTGCAAACAGTCCCGAGTATCTGCCAGTTATGTGTGATGGAAGAAAATACTGAAGAAGAAGGGGTAAATCAAATTTAAAGGTTGGTTTAGTCGCAGTTGTAGAGCAGTCGCTTCATGTTCGGTTGTAGGCTTTTATATATCGGCTCGAGAAGCTTGTGTTTTGTTCTGTAATTATTGGTTTAAAGAATATGTCTTTGTTTTAATAAGTTCACACAACTCATTTTTAATTTCACCATGCCCTGATTGGATGCAGGTTCTGGATATTGGTGACAGCCTCGCCATTCCCGATGAGTTCACAGAAGAGGAGAAGACAACTGGTATGTGGTGGAAGCAGCTGACTGCAGGCGCCATGGCGGGCGCCGTGTCCCGCACAGGAACGGCCCCACTGGACAGGATGAAGGTCTTCATGCAGGTGGGCTGCTGCTGCTTGTGTGAAGGGGTTCGATTTGGGTTTGAAAACTGGAATTGGTGATTGGATTTCTTTGTCCACACTGTCTTATAAAAACTCCGATTGTCAGTCATATCAACAGGAAAGAATGGAGTCATTTCCTCCTGTTAATGTGACTGTGTCACCTAAGTTCCTTGGAGGAGCTGTTTCTGAATATTGCAACTCTTTTTGCAGGTGCACGCTTCTAAGAGCAACAAAATCAGCCTAGTAGGTGGTTTTACGCAGATGCTGAAAGAGGGAGGAGTGGCATCTCTGTGGAGAGGAAACGGTATCAACGTCCTGAAGATTGCACCTGAGACGGCCATTAAATTCATGGCTTATGAACAGGTGAATAGTTTTCATTCTTATTGAGTGTTTCTACTTTACGGCTCAGCTTCTGTCTTTGTGTCAGTGATTGGTGATTTCTAAATACTTACTAAGCTACTGTACACCTGCATCTCTCTTGTCAGTATAAGAAGCTGCTGTCCAGTGAGCCAGGTAAGATCCAGACCCATGAGAGATTCATAGCTGGATCACTGGCTGGAGCCTCAGCACAAACTGCCATCTACCCCATGGAGGTGAGTGGACATGCAGCCTTAGCGTAGCAACATGAAGGTGTCTGCAGATGGAAATAATACTTCATTGGTTTCATTTGCTGGAGAAACAAAGTAGAAAATGAGCTTTGTAATAAATTGAAATAAACTCTTTTTGTTAGCAGCGCCTGCTGGATAACACGTCGTGCTACCTGGTGTAAAAAAGCTTTTCTCATCATCTCTGCAGGTCATGAAAACACGACTAACTCTGAGAAAGACGGGACAGTACTCGGGAATGTTTGACTGTGCCAAGAAAATCCTGAAGAAAGAGGGAGTGAAAGCATTTTACAAAGGATATATTCCCAACATTCTGGGCATCATCCCGTACGCTGGGATTGATCTGGCCGTGTACGAGGTATGAGGCGATGCATCTAAATAGCTTTAGACATGTTCAACACAATTTTCTCTTTATTTATTTATATATATATCTATATATATATAGATATATATATATATATATAATATATAAAATTATAAATTTAAGTACACTGATTTTTTTACATGCTTTTACAATAACACAATTCCTGCACACGCTTATCTATTCAGAGCTTGAAGAACTTCTGGTTGTCCAAATATGCCAAAGATACAGCAAACCCAGGTGTACTGGTGCTTCTGGGCTGTGGTACCGTCTCCAGTACCTGTGGCCAGCTGGCCAGCTACCCCCTGGCTCTGATCCGCACCCGAATGCAGGCTCAAGGTAAAGGGACGGGTAACAAAACGCATTTCTCTGCAAATGGCAGCTTCAGTGTCTTATAAAAATACTAAACACTGCATTATGTAAAGAAACAGAATCACACACATATATATAAACATAAGATTTTGTGTCATGTTTGTTTTTTAGTTCACAAAACACAACTATAAGATTTCTAAAACACTTAACAGACATCTGAGCTGTTATGGCTGAAGATTAAAGAGTAAAAGTACCAAAAAAAACATTTAATTAGCTAAATTTAGCATCCAAATATCTTGTAATGGTATATATTATTCATATAAAAATATTAAGTTTAGTTGCAGGCATTGATTAAAACCATAGAAAGGTTACAGACATACTGTTTTTATACACATGATGAAACAAAACACCAGTTGAGACTCGCACTCGGTGCTAATAAAAGCCTTCTTGTTACTGTGTAAACACAGCTAATTATGTTTGTAAAAGCTCATAGGATTAATTTCTTCTTTGTGTATTTAATTTACCTTTTTGTATCTAGACCTAGTCCTCACCGTACATGAGTTCCACAGCTCATCACATGGACTGCCTGTCCCAGTTGATGCATCATTTATCCTAAATAATATGTTTTTGCAGCACAAGTCCTTTTTATGTGGACATATTGTTGTTTGGTTATCATTTTACTTATCCATTAATGATTACAAATATTGTAAACTAGTTTTAATAACATTTTGTGCATTTTCATGAGCTTATTATATTGTACTTTACTCATCCTGAAGACTAACCACCTAAAATGAGTTAAGAATGTGCATTTGTGTCTAACCTGCAGTGTAAGGAGGAGTACCGTACATGATATGCTGCTGCTAAGGCAAAAATTATGTTAACGTTTGCTGAAATTAAAGGTTCAAATAATTTTGTTCATCCTGCATCCTGGCAGGAAACTAACTGAATGAACAGAAACAGGAAAGTAACTTTTTAACTGGGCAAAGAATGACTCTTTAAGCTGCTTTTGCTGGTTTTCTCTATAAGACACATGAATTTACATTCATGTAAAGGCGTTAAGCTTGTTCTCGTGCAGTCAGTGATTCATCACCATAAACCACCAACATTTGATCTCTATTTCTCAGCTTCTGTTGAGGGCTCCGAGCAGCAGCCGATGAACCACATGGTGAAGAAGATCCTGGAAAAGGAAGGCTTCTTTGGACTTTACCGTGGCATCCTGCCCAATTTCATGAAGGTCATCCCGGCGGTCAGCATCAGCTACGTGGTGTATGAATACATGCGGTCAGGCCTGGGTATCCAGAAGTAGGCAGCAGAGCTGTCTGTCCCCATGACAATATGCAGCAATGTGTTTTTTTTTTATTCAAATACACTCCCCACATTTTTATTAAGCATTTTAAGATGTTGTTTACCTGAAGGTCTGGAGTGGGTAGCTGCAGATGGAGCCTGTCAGGCTAAACTATCACCATCACAGGGCTGACTGAAACCATCACTGCGGGGTCTCCAGATGCATGATTTCATCCAGACTGTTTACAAACTTAACATGCTTATTTCCATTTTCTTCCTAAACCATTTAGATGTTCTTTTTTTATTAATGTGTTTGTTTGAGTTGCAATACTTTTGCATCGAATCGGAATTACGTTCTCTAAGAGCATTGCGGATATTGGTCCAAAAAGCACCTTATTGTACAAGTTTTGATCCTGATAGGGAGTCCATATCATCAGCTGCTGTTTTTCATAAAACACAAATATTCAGACCAAAAAATGTCACATAGTTTTACAGCCTTATGCAAGCGCCCTGAATGTTATCCAAATAGTCACCTATGAGCAGGGAATGTCCCACCGAGGAAGTCTGAGGAAACTTTTAAGTGCAATAATGTATTTACATGCTGTTTGAAATGGATTGGGATTAGATTTCATCTGGGTTTTCATACGTTTGGTTTATGTGGGATATTGTGGCACCTCTTTAATGTGACACTGACATGAAGAAATGTGCCTTATGTGTTTTCTCAGCCATCTGTGGACATCTGCACCGTTCCTTTGCTCTTGCCTTCCTTTTCAATATTTGGTTAATAGATTGTTTACTTTAATAAAACACATTTATAAACATAATGGCAGTGGATTTTATTTTCCATAGCAATTTATTTGCATTTTAAATGGAACAAATGCTAATGTCCAGGCTATATATTCTAAATCGTTTACTCTATGACCCTTGTGCCTGATGATAGTTTGCATTTGACCTGTGAGACTTTAAGAACAGATTACTCCAGTTTAGATGTTGCATAATCTTTTTCCCCCAGTGAGGTCATTAGCTGTCTGATTCCAACTATGCGAGTTAAACAGCTAATTAGTAAAGCAAAGACAAATCATGGCATTAAAGTTGAGCAGGTTAACATTTATTTCTTTAAACAGATTCTGTAGTTTGGTTGAATGCTTAGTTGTCTAAGTAAAACAAACATTTAATGATTTACAGATAGACACTATAGTCAATCTCCAAAAATGTACTTCTCTGGAAACAAACCATTCATCATGAGAGTACCAAGCAGAGAAAAAAATGCCGCAATGGTCAGGACGGCACGCAGGGCTTTGAACCAGCTCGGGTAAGTTGGAAGCAGAGACAGATCATAATGCAATGAGATTCCAAGTCCCATAATGACCATGGTAGCAGCAGGAGCTAGATTATCACTCATCAGCATGCTTGCCCATGCTAACAGGGGTGGAACAACACTATTGGCTAGGTTAATCCAGTCTGGTTTGGCTGGGCTGCTCTCAGGAAGAGCAAATCCCCACCGAGCTCCACCCAAAAAGGAAATGATGGAGGCACCATAGGCTACCTGTGCGTAAGCCAGCTCCGGATAGAAGGTTTCGGTCACGGCCATGAACAGAGTGGGGGACACGAACGGGATCAGTCCTGCAAACCCCAAGTAAAGAGCTGGTTTGGGACTATTCCACAAATACTTCATATCATAGCGCAGCAAGTCTAGTTCTCTGGGAGGAGGTTCAGGTTTTGCTCGCTTTTTCAGCCTAACAGCAGATGTGTGGAAATATTGATTCCTCACTGCAAACGGGTCGTGATGAGTTTGGATCCCTTGAACGTATTCGATCTTCCTGAAAGCAGGAGGCTGGGATTGTTCAGTGTATCTTGATGTGAAATGCAGCCATGCTGAAGAGATGCAGCTGGTGGAAACTGGTCCACTCTTAGAAGTTGGTGTCCAGCATCTTTGTACAGAACCTGTCCAATGCAACACCTAGAAACAATTACAAAAATGTCCATTTCAAATTCCACAATAAAATCATATTTAATTTGTTATTAAAATGATTACAATAAAAGCTGCGTACACTGGAACATTACCTTCTTGGTTGCAAAGGTGCGTCTCCCGAGTATGAAAGAAAGCATCTGAGAAGAAATTGGAGAAGATAAAGACACAGAACTACGAGGAAGTTTTAAAAGAAGACAGTGATAAGAGATACAGCAGCAGCAAAAATGATATTTTTTCAAAATAATAAATCTTTTTTGTTAAATTTGGGAGTTGGTGAATAAAAGGAAAAACTATAATGCAATAAAAGATAAATAATCTAAATACAAATAAAAAAACAACAATTAAATACACGTAAGGATAGGTCATTGGGTCTACTACAGGACTATATGAATATAGAAACCGATTCATTCATTTAGAATAAATGAGAACAGACTAGCGAACACACGACCATTTAACCTAGATTCATCATAACGTTTCAATGATCATCTATAATGTTAAACTGCTATGGCTTGACATTTTCACAATTTAAAAGCACGTTTCTTAAAGATTCAGACAATATAATTACCTCTGCTTTAGCTTTAAAATACCATGTTTTTCTCAGTTCCAGGGTCAACTTACTGCGATGGTTACACTTTGGTACGCGGCTTAATCCTTCCGTGTTTCGCGACAAAAGGTTCCACTTCCGCTAACACAAGAGGTTGCAATAAATAAAAGTAAGAGAGCCCTGGGTTCATGAACGTGTTTACGTTTTTTCTCCCTTTCTGGTACTAAATTAGCTTAAAAAAAAGTTTGAAGACAGTTCTATTTCACAACTTACACTTTCACAAACACAACTTAAGGAGTCTTTGAAGTGAGGTTGCTGGCTCCAGTGTCCAGTTACTTTTCAGATTTGATGACTAGAGTGTAAAGTGACTGAGATGTAAACGCTTTGTGAATGAGAGTTTATGACCAGAGAACTGTTTTGTAGGCAGTACAAAATGTTAGTAAAAGAAAGTAGCCTATACACTTCTTATCATTGTCGTAACCGGAGGTTGTGCCCATTTAAAATCATTCAAGCTTTACATTTTCCCTTTTATTACAGTTACCATCTTTTACAACTAGAGGGCGATAAAAGACACCGGTTAGACTTCTATAAAACATCCAGTTTTGTGTCATTTTGTGCTCAATGCCATAACCAAAACAAACAATAATGCCAAACTTGTACAAAGGCAGTACACATGACATAATTTTAAGTATTCTTATAATGTAATATTTTTATTTTATTTGATGTTTGTAAAAATTGGGATTTCATCAGCCAGTCTGTGGCTAGTTGGCTATTACTGCCTAAAAATCCAGCATATAAAACATTGTTATAACCAAAAGCCTGTATTTACCCAAATTCATAACTGCAAGCATAATTTTGTAATAAAAAAGTAAGGGAGGGCAGCAGCTACATTTTACTTTAAAAGAGCTGTAATTAGAAACAAGTTTTTTTTTAATCAATATTATTTGTGATATTTTGTGTAATGTAGCGCGTAATGTAGTAACTTTGTCTGAGCCAAATAGCTATATTAAAATATAGTTTGTTCCTGTTTTAAATTATAAATTTAGTGTTCAAACTTTTGTCTGAACAGGCCTGTTGCTGCTTATTTCATACTTTATACACATTTTTGTATATCTGTCTCACTGTGGTGCCAAAATTTCTCTTTACACTGTAGATCTATACTCTTGTACTTGTAAAAGTTTAAATGTATGATTTAAATAAAAAGAAACAGATGTCCAAATAGGTTTTATTAACATGTAAATTAACATTTACACGTAATCAGATCTGTGTACCTGTTTATATAATGGTTTCCTCTCACAGTTCAAAACATGCATGTTAGGTAACTGGGGGAATTAAATGAAGTGTGAGTGGTTAGTTGTTTCTGTTTTGATCTTGTGATAGACTGGGGAAGACTGGTCTGCAACATGTACCCTGCCTTAAAGCAGCTGGGATATGCTCCACCTGTGTGGATATAACAAACAAACAAACAAAAGTTATATCTTCAGCTTTGCAGCTAATTTTTATATCTGCAAACACTTTGAAATAATTCCCAAACTTCCAAGGTCCCTATGCTGAGAGTGATGTCACAGCCACAGAATTTATTTGAGTCATGTGAAACAAAAAGTTTGTTTTATTTTTTTTTGTGTATCTGTTTTTTTGTTTTCTTAGAACCTTTTTGTGTCGTTTTTCCCTCCTTCTACTGTCTTTTCTTTTTTTTTTGGTATGGTTTGATTTTGTGATGAATCGCTGTTAATTAAAAAAAGTGAAACAAGCAAACAAACATATTTGGAAAACTATACATGGCATCTATTATATCTAGTCATTTTAAATAAAGGAGACATTGCTGAAGAGTTTGATGTATAATGTGTGCATGTTGTGTAAAAGTGTCATTAATAAAAGTAGTTTTACAGTATTTGATAGTTCTCTAGTTTTATATCGCTCTCTAGCGGCCAGCAGGTGTAACTGCAGGATTTAATATACATAATTATAATGAAATTATATATCCATCCATCCATCTATTTTCCATCGCTTATCCGAGGTCGGGTCGCGGAGGCAGCAGCCTAAGGAGGGAAGCCCAGACTTCCCTCTCCCCAGCCACATTCA
>JBAMHV010000015.1:4574050-4584756 GCA_037177535.1 Pseudomugil gertrudae
TAGCGTGGGTTCTCTCCGTGTTAGCGTGGGTTCTCTCCGGGTACTCCAGCTTCCTCCCACAGTCCAAAGACATGCACATTGGAGATAGGCTCTAAATTGCCCATAGTAGTGAGTGTGCATGGTTCACTGTTCACACTGTTGTTTACAGATTATAAAACACCTGAAAAAAACTGTGCACGCCTTTAGGTTTTGATTTTTCCATCACAACACTGTTAAGATTTATGAAATTGTCATAAATATCTGCAAGATAAAAGCACTTCCTCATTGGCTTCACTTTTTTTAAAGGTCTGAAGCCTTTTATTACAGTTAGTTATCTCGCCCATGCAAAGATTAAGGTGGATCACCCCACCACCGTCTTTTGTTCCCCTACAGAACAGTGTGCTTTTTTTATTAAACAAAGTCACGAGGACCAAATCAAGGTAAATGGTAAATGGTCTTGTACTTGTATAGCACTTTTCTACACATCAGTGCACTCAAAGCGCTTTAACACTATTTGACACATTCACCCATTCGCTCACACAAACACACACACTCACACACTGGTGACGCAGCACCGGGAGCAACTGGGGGTTCAGTGTCTTGCTCAAGGACACTTCGACATGTGGACGTCAGAGCCGGGATTTGAACCACTAACTTGCTGGTTAGGAAATAACCTGCTCTACTGTGGCGCAGGTAAAAGTAGAGGCATTGATCTGATCTCTAAAGGTCTGAGAGGCCTGTCGGATAGACCTCGGATGCCCTAGAACAGACCTTATGGACAGAAGCTCCACATTCTAATAATGTGGTACCACAAACCACAGGACTCCTTCAGAGTTCCAGTATCGGTACACGGCTGCACTGGAGAACATCTGCGGTTTCAGGCAGGTAGCTTAAATCTCCCCAATTTTACACAACATTTAACAGAACTCTTAAAAACTATAAAACAGAGCCATAAAAAAGAGATTTTTTACCATTTTCTGTTTGTATTTAATTAATAAAAAAAAAAGTTTAATTCAGAAACAGTAAACAAAGTGTCTCCAAAAGAATCTCAACTCAACATGTAACTTAAGAACATTTTGTGAAAAGCAGTTTTGATTTAAAACTTATCTCCAAATACTCGTATGTCCTCTTAGTAGTGCGACTCTTTAACCACGATTGTGTTCTTCCGTCTGACTAATGTGATATTTATAAAACTAAGCTCTGTTTGGAATTTCCTCTCAGTGAGATCTCACTGAAACGATGGCAGAGGTCGCTGAGAGTGTGTGTGTGTGTGTTTACTGATTATGCATCACAACTAAAAAATGCATAAAGCAATACTTATTGTATTCTACCAAACACTCAGTCATTTGAAATGCAGGAAAATAGTATGTCCAGGGCGACTCTTTATATAAACACTCACACACACACACACACACACATGCACTCATGTTCTCAAGACAGTAGAAACAATAGCAATGACCTCAGCCTCTGTGATAAGTATTCCTCCATGAGGATGGTGTGTCACTTTCCTAATCGCACATACTGAACATGAGCGCACACGCAGCAACGCTCAGTCCTTTCAAACCCGAGATTCATGTAGCATTTACATATTTCCAGCCCCAATAATTTAATACATTCTTCAATATACAGTCAAACCCCAAAAGCATAAACTCTGGAGTTATTACTGAACGGTTGTAACACTGCTAGACTATAACATTAATGGATGTCGTCAACAGGAGCTTGGTGAAAAGGGCAAACCAGCTTTCTACCAGGGCAGAGTGGCGCAAGCCATCGTTGATGTCGTCATCCAAAACGGTGGGGTTTTGACTTTAGATGACCTCATCAGCCACAACAGCGAGGTCATCACACCTATTACACACAGAGTACAAGGTCAGCAAGCAGATGCACTTATCATGTCAGTGTTTTAATAAGATGCTCAGCAAAGCGAATGACGTCGTTGTGTGTTTAGGGTGTGCGTCTGTGGGAACTTCCTCCGAATAGTCAGGGACTGGCAGCCCTGCTCCTGCTCAACATCCTGGAAAATTTTCCTCAACTCAAAGGTAATAACAGAGACACTGAAGCGATGCCACTGAAGTGAAATGCGCTGCTTCTCAAATATAAAGCAGAACCCAATTTCATCGATTGGAAACTAGAGTTTAAGAAGCCCATGTGAAGAGGACAAATGGCTTCTGTTAATAGCAGAGTGTGTTTGCAATGATCAGAGGAGATCTTGTTCCTGCAGTTCTGGTCTCAGGGCTAAAAGCAGCACAGGGAACAGTTTTAAGAACATTGAAGCGCCATAAACTCCCCAGATGCCAATCTTTATGAGAATATGCAGGATGTCCTGGAACAAACCAGATCTACAGAGGCTGCAACTCGCAGCACCCAGGGGACGAGGGACACGGCCGAACTCCAGGAAGAAGGGGAATTACCAGACGTTACAAAACACCATTTAAATGATGTAACTGATCTTTGTACTGTGTGTGTGAGAGTGTGTGTGTCTGTGTGCATAAAGAAATTAGAACATTTTGTTGTTTTTCCGTATTTTCTTTTCTTGGGTAAAAAGAAATTTAATTAATAAAATGTTAAATTATTTAAGGAAGGATTGTGGGCACTAATATAATTCCCATTGTGTGTGTGTGTGTGTAGCTGTAGGACATAACAGCTCCGACTACATTCATGTGTTTGTGGAGGCAGTACGGTTGGCACTAACGGATGCTCTGCGTTACCTGGGTGACCCCGCCCATGTGAACATCCCTCTGAAGACCTTACTGGACAAGAGCTATAGCCACCAGCGAGCAGGAGATATCAGCATGGACAGGTGTGTGTTTGTGTACATCTGCAGGTACCAGTATGTACCAGCCGTTCTCTGTTGACTTTAGATATGACTGTCGACTTTTACTTCCCCTGACCTTTACACCCATCTCTTTATGTCTCACAATTAGTGTGTGTGGGGCTGTATATTTTGGCAGCAGCGTGTATTTAATGTTCATTACTGTCGACTTTGAGCTTTAAGTATTTTGTGTTTTAAGGCAAATAGACAATAAATGTATAAAACATCATAATAATTGGCTAACATGCATGAATGAGTACGCAAACATATACATGCACATTAAGTTGTTTTAAATTCTTTTAAAGGACCTCACTTAACCCAGTCTTACTACCAGCTGTCTTCACAGCTTCCTCAGTTTCTATGTTTACATGCTCATAATAAACAAGGCAAGTGAAAAAAGTGAAGTAAAAACAGGAAATTGGACATTAGATTTACTGCTCTGCAATAATGTATTTATTACAAGTTCAATGAAAAGCTCTTTGTAAGTGTTTAAATACAGGAAACCCCCATTTTCCTTTAATGTTTCAGGCAACAGCTGCTACATGGTCATTGATTTGAATCATTTCTGTATTTGTTTCTTTAGATGTTGTTCCTCTCAGTTTAACTGTTTCATTATAAAGCTGATCAGAATAAGTGTTTTTATGCTTAATTATCATCTTTTGTTATGAATCTATAGGGCTATGGAGCGAGTGGAGCCTGGTCTAGTCACAGGAAGTGACACGGTTTATTTCTGTGTGATTGACAGTCAGGGAAACGCGTGTTCATTTGTCAACAGCACCTACATGGGCTTTGGGACTGGGCTCGTCCCGAAGGACTGCGGCTTCTCCCTACAGGTTTGAAGACTCAAAATGTCTTTTTGCACATAATAAGGATTTTATACAATTTCCCCTTAAAGTTAAAATGCAGAAAGTATCTTTTATATGTCATTTATTGTGATCAAACATAATAAGACAGAATTAGACCACGTCAGCACCATGAGCTGAGTTTCTGAGCTTGTCTCACATGATATTCTGTAATAGCAGGCTACTTTTAGTCACCATTAAATGTAAAGATGGTCATTTACTCACAGGTAATACAATATTGACAGACTCATTTATATAAATTACTAAATTAAATTAATACTTTTTGATTGGAAGTCATCATTGGATGCCATCTGCACCCAGTTTAAATTCTGAGAACATGGTTTCTTCCAAGCTGTACATGCTATACATGTACAGCTGTACAGATGCTATACAATGCTGCACCAGTAATAATAATTATAATTATAATAATACATAAATAATAATTAATAATACTTTACATACACTCAGTAAAAAGAAATAAAAAATTGGCAAAACTAGATGAGTGTAAATAGCAGCATGTAATTTACCACCCCCCCCATAACGAATATATCATTAAATAAATAGAGCTGAAAACAGTTTTTTCTGTAATTTACTGCCTTTTATTGCTCTTATTGTTTATTATACTTACTTACATGTTAGTCCTGGTATGAATCAGTTGTAAATTTTCATAATATACTATCCTGCTTTGTATAGTTCACCACTTTACTGCAGCAGGACTGAATGGTTTGCATGTTTTGTGTAGGCTTATGTACGAGGCCGTGCTGACAACTCTGTATCTCTCTAATCATATGTAAGGAGCATTATTGTCATTAAAGTTTGCAGACTGTGTTCAGACCTATTAAAAGAGTTTCCTCTGTGATGCATCGTAACGTGGTGATGAAGGCTTTTTCCTTCTCATAGAATCGTGGGACCAGCTTTTCTCTTCGTCGTGACCATGCGAACTGCATTGCCGGGGGGAAGCGAGCGTATCACACCATAATACCAGCACTGCTCACTGACTCAGAAACCAGCTCGCAAAAACCACAGCTTCTTGGTGTGCTCGGGGTGATGGGGGCTTTTATGCAACCACAGGGACACATTCAGGTTTGCAGTGACCAGCGCTGACAGGAGTTGAGCATCGCATGCAGGATTTTCTTTTTTTAAAGGATGAAATGCTTCTTCTAACTTTATGTTCTGTAAAGATTCACTATCTCTTTGATTTCTACTCATAAATACCCAGACCCAAACATACCTTTGTGTAACCCTGTTGTTTGTGTTCTTTAAGGTTCTAAAAGGGATTTTGATCTTGTGTTTAGGTGTTGTTGAACATGGTGGAGTTTGGGATGAATCCCCAGCAGGCTCTGGACGCACCAAGAGTCTTTGTAGAGTACGACCACAAAGGTACGCATGATTTCACTCACACATCTGCAAATATACAAGTGTCGAAGGCATATTTTGATATGTTTTGGGCATATTACGTTTCATTTAGGTAACTTAATCTGATCTGAGATCAAAGTAATGTGGGAAAAAGTTGATTTAAAGCATGTGTGATAATATGTCACTATAGCCGATCAGTGGTTGGTTAATTTGGAGGAGGGGATCGACCAGGAAGTAGCTGAGGAGCTGAAAAGAAGAGGACACAAAGTCAACTGGCCAATCACAGGTACTTTATATATGCGACTATCTGCTTTCGATCGCTGTTTAGTCTTTTTTTTTGTAGCATAGCAAAGCAACAATAACGGGTTAAATACATCTTTTAACTACAGTAAGTTGCAAACTTAATGTTCACATGTAATTCTCCAGTGAAAATGTTATATTTAATTGAAGCAGATCACAGAATCGTCCATGAACACACGTAACCATTACTAAAACAGTTTGCTTTAAATGCCTTAAATGAAAACATGTTTCTTTCTGTTACATTCAGCATAGATGCTGCAATCATTTGCATATTTAGAATGAACTGTAGCTTGCTGATTAGCTCCAACCCCCCCGCGACCCCGTTCAGGGAAAAGCTGTAGAAAATGGATGGATGGATGGATGTAGCTTGCTGATGCTAAACTAGTCTGACTTCCTTGGTACAAACTCACTGTCTTCATATCTTCTATGTGTTTTATGTTTTAGGCTGTAAAAGATGGGATATTTTTGTTTGACCTTATAGAAATATCCAGATAAAACTGATTTAATCTACTTTATTATTTACCTACAGGCCACAAGAGGTCTCAGTTTGGGCGGGGACAGATCATCACAGTGGGCGATTGGTGGAACCCAGCTGTCACTCAAGCTGATTGTCCATCCAGGGTGCTCTGGGCGGGATCAGACCCCAGAGCAGATGGATGTGCTCAAGGATACTAGTAACATGAGAAGTGATAGATCGGATAATTATTGAAGGAGATTTTGCTGTAAATTCTTTGATTTTGTTTGGGTTAGGGTTAGTGATTTTAATGGATGATTTCATTTAGAGGGCCTGTGATGAACTGGAAACCTGTCCAGGGTGTACCCTGCCTTTCGCCCAATGTCAGCTGGGATTGGCTCCAGCCCCCCCGCAACCCGGAGAAGCGGTAGAAAATGGATGGATGGATTGATTTCATTTAGATTGACGAGCTGTTTGCAAACGCTCCGTTTGCTCTTAAATGTCGAGAACCAAAGTGATAAATTCTTCCAGTACTTTAATTCTTTTACTTGTTCAGTTTTACATAAAAGTTTGGTATTTTATATGATCTTTTTCAGACTTTTCTCATTTTTACTGTAAATGATTTACATTTATAATGATGATTTACAAGCAGTGATGTATGTAGAATAATTAAACATGAGTTATAAACAAATGACTTTTGTGCTTGTTGGATAACTCTGTATTGGCAAAGGAAATATGTGTAATCTATTCACAATATCTTCACATGAATGCCAAATAAATATCTCAGGTTTTTGCCAGGTTGTTTCAATCCTCGACTCCTGTTTAATCATTTACATTTTTGCAGATTTAAGTCCTGAAATAAACACAAAAAATAATGCAATAGGTTTTTTTTTAGAGAAATGTGTATTTACTTAGTCAACAGCTGGCTGAAAAATATATGGCGCATGTAGTAGAGCAGGTTATTTCCTAACCAGCAAGTTAGCGGTTCAAATCCCGGCTCTGACGTCCACATGTCGAAGTGTCCTTGAGCAAGACACTGAACCCCCAGTTGCTCCCCGTGCTGTGTCACTGGTGTGTGAATGTGTGTGTGTGTGTGTGTGAGCGAATGGGTGAATGTGTCGAATAGTGTTAAAGCGCTTTGAGTGCACTGATGTGTAGAAAAGCGCTGTACAAGTACAAGACCATTTACCAATTGAAGCTAATTATTTAAAAAAAAGGTTTTGTGTGGCAGGTTGAGGATATCTTGATGCTTTATCTTGTTATACTTTTGTATAAAACTTACATGTAAACACAGAAACACACATATCACGCTGGTAAACAGCTTGTTTACCACGTGTAGCTGGTTGCTCATTAAACATTTCCCACATAAACACAAATCCGTTGATGTTGGGCTTTATTACAGTGATAATCTCCTTATGGGTCCAAACTCACACTGGTACCAAACATTTACACCCCGAAGGAGCCACGAGTTCTGGCTCTCCATGTTTCCCATAATCTGCCTTAATCAATAGATCTCTTTAAACACGATCATTCATTTTCTTTCCCAACTTGCATTCAGTTTATATCAATGTTTTGCATTCGATAAAAAGCTTTTTATCATGCTGGTCCACTGAAATATTTCTACTTATAATTAGAAAAGCCCCCATGGTCATCAACCCATCGACAATTACCTAAACCTTTGGAAGCTCTGGTGAACTACTTCAATGTTCTTGGTGAGTTTAAATAAATATTTTGTTTCCCAGTAACATGGTAGGTCTACAGTGGTTGTAAATTATCTTATTTTCATAAACTCTTCTTAGTAAAAGTTCGTATATCAGACCAGTCGCTCAGTGAAAATATTATGAAAGGAAAAGATGAAGAAGAAGCTTGGCTGTATTTCTCTGCTTTAAATGCTTACAACACGTGTAAAAACAAGGATTAAACTGGTTGTATTTACACTTAACAGGGTAGATAACAGAACAATTAAAAAAACACACTGGTTGTGTGTTTAAACTTGTCACTACATACTGAGTCACTGGCAGAGAAATTCATTTCAGTGCTGTTACACCAAGCTTTGTGAGGCTGTGGGACTCACATGCACACACACACACTCAATCATGTTTTTTTTTATTATCATAGTTTAACACTGCTCTGCTATTGGTCCTCCTGCGACTGTGAGTGTGCTTCCTCACACATGTTGTGTCACGGTAGAACCCCCCCGCCTCATAAGGCAAGAAGAATCTGACCAAGCCATACACACTTATTCATCCACACTGTTGTACACACACCCAACAGGCTCACGTCCCTTATTTTTGTTTCCTGTCTCCCCAGCTGCTCTATCCCTTTCCTGCTCTCTTTCTCTGCCTGTCCCAGTCCACTCCAGCTCTGCTCTTCCCTCTGTCGGGTGGGATTGTGTTTTTCGGGTTGGAGATGTGTTGTTCTGTGGGTTTCGCC
The DNA here is from genome assembly GCA_037177535.1 of Pseudomugil gertrudae. NCBI lineage: Eukaryota > Metazoa > Chordata > Actinopteri > Atheriniformes > Pseudomugilidae > Pseudomugil > Pseudomugil gertrudae. Next base: position 4,582,227 of record JBAMHV010000015.1, read on the forward strand.
CGGTCCTTGGGCCTGGCTCTGCTGCCCCTGGCCCTCTGCTGTATCTTGGCAAACCTATTGCTGCTGTTTCCTATGGGAGAGATCAGCTACATCCAGCAGGGCCGCTTGGCCATCTACATCTGGTATTTTGGTGGAATAGGAGGCGGAGGGTTGTTGGTGAGTAGAAAATGATGCTTCTCACTATGTTGTATTTATGGAGTTAAACGTTTTGGTTAAATGCACTGATGCAGAGTTTTAAACTTGACATGAGATTTTATAGACCAGTATCCACCAAACACACATTTCTGCTGATAGTGACTAAACCTCAATAGGAAATTTCACATTGGAGATTCATGTTAACATATGTGTGTGTGTATGTTTAATATATATTACAGCAACATCAGTAAAAGCCAGGATTAATTACTTATCTTCCAATCTATATTTGAGTATATACATAAAATGAAAAACTGTCTTAGAGCTGCTGTCTCCCTAAAAAAGCTAAAACATTACATTAGAGAGAAATTGGACAATTCAGAGAAATGAGCTACTATTAAGTTAATTTAGCTGGTGGAACCCATTAAAAAAGAAGATGAATGACTTTCTTTGTAAGGGTTTGAGCCGTGTGACTCTGAGGCTGTCCACTGAGCAAGCTCTGCAGATGAACTCTTTAAAAGAGCTTCATGGTGTCTGAACACCAGTGTCGCCTCCCTTCCTGCTTTATTCACTGAAGACAGCTGCTACGTGCAGATAAAGCAGCAACTGTGTTTAAAAGCACCCCCTTTCCCCCTTTTCTCTGTGATTTTAACTCCATTTATTCACTGTGAATATACATATCTATCTGTACCGGTATATCCATTACTCAAAGTAAACCATTTCTTCTTCAACACCCTTCACTCTGAGTGAGTTTACACTTGTTCATTGTGAACAATGGGGTGTTGTGTGAGTCCAGTTAATCCGTCTGCTCTGCATGCTGCTGATCTGATGGGTTTATGCTCCGAGCAGAAAGGAGCTGTTCTTTTAATTTGGTTTTTGTTGAGCAACAGAGGACAGATTGTATTTTTATCACACAAGATTAACTGTGTTGTTCAGCGAAGTAGCGTTTATCACAACAGAAAACATGGCACAGTAAAACATGAGCGCAAAAGTGAATATTAAATGTGTCACTACATCAAGACGCTTAATGAGGTGCAATTGAAACTTTTCCCAGATGCATATATTGCAATAAGTGTGCAGTTGGTTTTGAGCAGATGCTACTAGTGTGAAACATGAAGTTTTAATCAGATTATCTTAATCTTTTCTCTTTTTTCTGCCTTTTTCTTTGATAAAATGACCAAAAAGCAAGTTGAATCCTCTGAGAGAGCTTCTATCTTTAGCTCGCTCCCTTTCTCCCCTTCACGCTTCCTCTCTTATTTTTCCTATTCTTTCTTGTTGTGTATTTCCCTTCGTGTCATCAGTCGTGCGTTCAAACGCAGCTTTAGGGTGACATCCAGGATGTGCACCCCTGCTCATCTGTTTCATGTGGGGAACATGAACCTTGGGAACTTCCGTCCTTCTGTTCGGATGTGACAGGAAAGAGCCGGGGAAGAAAAGGGGAGTGAAAGAATAATAACATGAAAAAAATCTTTAAATCAAATGGATGTATGATTGCTGTAAGAGGGACCGTGTGCTGGAGGGCATTCAGCTGGTTGTAAAGTAGCACTATAGCTAGATATTATTTCTATGTTCACTGTAGTAAATTATGACTCACAGCAGAAAGACACTGTTTAGAAAGCTTGTCTTGGAAGTAAAAGGCTGCCGTTCAGTTTTTTAATCATCAAATATGCCTGACAAACAAAAACATTTCAGTTCAGTTAAATTCTGGTTAAAGAGAGTGGGAGAGAAAGCTCTCTAGAGAAAGATACCAGGCTCAGGGTCATCTGCTTTGGTCTAATGGGGATGAGAGGAAAAGGAGGAAAAGAAGGAATGGTTCTAAGGGGGTACATTTTAATGATGGGTACCATTAATGTGTCGTTTAGCACCAACAACAAGTCGTTTCTACTTGCTTCTACCTGCTACCTGCATCAATACACGATACAACCCGGCAACCGAAATGTCTTATTTTTATCTAATGAGTAGATGCACACAAGGATCAGGTATTACATGCTACGCCACACTTTATTTATTATAAATAAATTCTAAAAGTGTTTTAGACTAAAATATTTAAAGCAACACTATATCCTGCTTTAATGGAGATGACAGAAAATAACTCTTTAAGAATTCCTTTTGTGTTATGTGTAAATCTCCACAGTTTATGATACAAAATGTGGCTTTAATATACCATCCATCCATTTTCTACCGCTTTTGTCCCTGAACGGGGTCGCGGGGGGGCTGGAGCCAGTCCTAGTTCACAACGGGCGAGAGGCGGGGTACACCCTGGACAGGTCGCGAGTCCATCACAGGGCCGACACACAGAGACAAACAACCATGCACACACGCACACACTCCTATGGACAATTTAGAGTCTCCAATCAGCCTATCCCCAAGGTGCATGTCTTTGGACTGTGGGAGGAAG
>JBAMHV010000015.1:4584856-4595111 GCA_037177535.1 Pseudomugil gertrudae
CATGTCTTTGGACTGTGGGAGGAAGCCGGAGTACCCGGAGAGAACCCACGCTAACACGTGGAGAACATGCAAACTCCTCACAGAAAGATTCCCGGTTTGACCCCCGCCCCAACCAGGGCTCGAACCGGCAACCTTCTTGCTGTGAGGCCACAGTGCTAACCAACTTTAATATACTATATAATATAATAATATATATAATATATTTAATATACAGCTTTAATATACTTCATTTATAATAATAACAATTCTATTATAAGAATAAAACTTTAGTTTTTTTTGTTGCTTTTTATAATTTGAGATGAATAAAATAGGTTTTCATCTCATATCAAAATGATCAACCACATTGATGTAATAATGTGTCATGATCAAACTTGTGATTATTACTTCTTTATGTAGCCTTAGCTGTGCCATGACATTAACTTTAGCAAAGGAAGCTGTTTCATCGAGTTAATTTGTGTTAATATCTGTTATTTACTTTTTTCTCTTATATTTTATTGAATGTTATTAATATGTAAATCACTTTGAGTTACTTTGCGTATGAAATATGTGCTATACAAATAAAGTTTGATTTTCTCAATATATATATGTACATATATTATTCCTTCATATACAAAATGAAACTAAAGAAGAAAGCTGAAATGCTGTTGCATGAAAGCTGTAGTGAATAATGTGTCAATGTGTGTTTTTCTTTGTTCTTCTAGATGCTGATTCCTAGCGTGGTGTTTATCACCCTAGGAAGATGCAGCTGCTGTTGGAATGAGAGCTTAATGGTAAGAAACTTCTCCAGCTTGACTCAAAATGCCCTTTCTGCACGCCATCCAGAACCTTGTGTTCAAACAAGTAATCATTTCTAGGCTTAATTTTATCTTTTATTTTCTTTTATGAACCTTTTTTCTGTGGTATCTCCAAATAATTGTGCTGTTTAGCTGGTATTACTGTGTTTTTTCTCTCTCACTATTTGGAGAAGTTATCACTAAGCAAGACAAGACTGCGTTCTTATGTGTAGGGTCCAAATTCCAATCCTTATATGATTATTTAACAGAGTTGCATTGTTAGGCAACTCACAGCTAAGTAAGCTTTGCTCTCACCATTCAAGCCACATGCACATGCACACATGTGTGTGTGTGTGTTTGTGGATGTGTGCTTGGTTTTTCTGTTGGATGGGGAGAAAAAAATGCCCACTCACCAACTTACAAATGATTTAAGGGTTAACGCTTTGTTTCATGTTTAGGGTTAAACTAACAATGTGGCTAGGTTCACAGTAAGGTCAGGGTGACACTCGTATTTATGATAGTTAATGTTAGGGTGAGGGGCTAGGGAATGCATTGTGTGAGTGTATTATATTTCATGGGATATGCATCCATTGCATGTACGAGTGTTTGTGTCTGTAGCAGCTGCCTCTGTATCTGAAGCATGAAATGAGTGAATGAAACGGTGAACATTGACATAGACAGAAGCAGGCCACACATTCAGAGTGGAGCTTAAACATGGGCCTAATCTTCTTTAAAAAGTGTCTTTGTGTTGCTCCACAGATGTGCGGGTCAGTGCTGGCAGCTGTCGTCGGCCTTGTGGGTTCAGGCTACTGTTTCATCGTATCAGGATTTGCCTTGCAGCAGGGTCCCCACTGTTTCACCTCATACGGATGGACGAATCCCTTTGAAGGCCAGAATGGCAGGTAAGGATAAACCATCTCTTCTGCTGTGCATTAAAAAAACATACAAATTTATGCTACTTTTAAACTCTGGGATGATAACTTAAGTGTCATTTCTTGACACTTTGGGTGTTTTTTCCTTTACTGTTGTTGTCTGAAGTCCTTTATTAGACAATTTAGCATCATTTCCTTGTCGCAGTACCCAGCTCTCTGAGCTTAATACTTTAATGCACACAAACAGAAATTTGTTCTCTTAGTTTTTTTCTTTAAGTTATATGAAATGTTTTCCCAGCAGGAAATACAGAATGTAAAGCAATACATAAAAACAGACTTTTTGTGGTTTAACTCGAATGAAAGTGTGTTAAATCAGCATGTGATGTCATCTGGATTTCTGAATCCACTTGAATCACTGCAGAATTTGTATTATTGGCAAATAACTTGTCATTTATAGAATTAATATGAAGTTATATAGTGATCAAACTTGTGATTTACACACTTCATTGCCACATCTGCTTCAAATCGTTGTCTGTTTTGCTGTTTTGCTTAGCAGTGTGTTAAAACAGACCTTAATGCTCTAAACCAGCAAACTACTGTATGAAGCAGCTCAAACTTACTAAGGATCAATTGATACAAATTAATTTGATTAGCAGCAGGAAGCTGTGATTTACCCTTTAATTCCAGTGGAAGCAGTAAGGACTCACGTACATGTTTGCACATCATTTCTGAGTTTAGGTTTTGCTTTTATGAAGATGAATAATGACATTTTGTTAGAATCAGAGGCTTTTTTAAAGGTATTTTTTAATTTTTTGTCATTGTTGTGGTTAAACAATCAGAACATCATATTTCTATTCGCTGCCTTGTTCCAACTCTGGTCCTGTCCCTGGTGGGAAAAAAGACCTTCTTGAAGTGTTTACTTCATGGGAAGGTTTCAGCTGTCAATACAAACATACAAAATCTGCATCAGAAAGACAAACCACTCAAACTTGTCTCATAAATATAATTTAAACCCTTTTGTGGTGCCTTATTCTAAACTCGTTATCTTTTGGGGTTGCAGGTACCTTTTGCAGCCAGAGACCTGGGGACGTTGTCTCCAACCACTTCATATTGTTGAGTGGAACGTCACTTTGCTTTGCATCTTACTGGGACTTGCTGTCTTGGAGTTCATCATCTGTCTCCTTCAGCTGGGAAATGGTTTAGTCAACGCTATTTGCCGACCCTGCTGCTATAAACAGGAGTATAGTCTTAATGCTTAGATAGACACACATGTATGCACACTCACATGCACATGCACACTCCACACAGATAAACAAAAAGCCAGACACTAACATACGTTCACACACAACTTACTATTAACATGAAAAAGACTGCTCACACAGATGCTCTTTACATGCATCAGTACAGTACATTTTACTGAAACACATACAAATGTGCAGTCATAAACATGTGACAAAGTCTTAGTGAGGAGTCATCAAACACCACACAATCTGCTCTCACACTATTATTTTCTTATATGGTATACTTTGTACATTATCCTTACAACTCACCAACCACAGGATTACGGTCATTGCATGGTTAGAACTACAGTACCTCATCTAAATGATGAAAAACGTCATTTCACTTCATCATTTCAGCAGCACATGTCAGCAAGTTATTGTTGAACTGTTTCCTTTAGAGATGCAATGCATGTTCCCATGATGTGATGTTTTTAATGTGCCATCTTGTACACACTGGCCTGTCCCAAATGTTAACTTTTATGTGTGTGTTTCTACATTTGTTTCAGTTTCCAGTACATTTTGTTGTAAAATGTTTCCTTTTAATGTTTAGTTTTAACAGACATTTTATATATTTAGACATATTTTTATAATGTATGTTTTTTTTTGCAGCCTTGAATAAAAAACTATTTCGATTATATGTGCACGACGTTCTTTTTGTTCTAAGTTTTAGGGTTTTAGCCAGATTGTATTGAAATTCTGAGGTGTACAGCGTGAAGAGAAACAGTGCGAGTACGATCGCTTGTGCTGATCACATCATAAACTGTTCTGTTGTTTGGTAGTTATAAACCCACATTTTGTGGGTACCTTCTGTATTTGTGAAGCTTCTGGCAGCTGAACTGTGTAGTATTTGTGAAATCAAAGACTGATCTTCACAAGGCTACATTGTCCAGATAAGAGCAGGCTTGATGACAGCATCTTAAACATAAGATTATTTAAATGGTGGATCCAGAAAGATGTTCACTTGTTTTGTCAGGTGAGTTTGTTAAGAACTTTAATGTCTGTAATAAGTCTGTATCCATTTAGATCAGATGGATGTTATGTAACTGGGACAAGGCAGGATGTCTTCCACAGTACGGAGGTTTTCTTTCTGACCCGGTCTAAAGTTGAGAAGTTGCTGTAGAATCCAGCGTGGTTACTCTCCCCATGTTTTCAGAACTCTGGGAATGGCACAACAGGCTGGTCAAAATAGCAGTTTTGTGTACTTAACAAAGGTTAGTGTTTTGTAATCAGCTCCTGGACAAGTGTGTTGACTGTCCAGAGTTACCTGTTATTGATCTGATTCAAGCCCCAAATTGAGTAACCATTGCCTCTAACCTTGAGAGCCTTGAGTTCGTATCATATTTAGGGCTTTTGGAGAACATTTCATTCCATATTTTAGGATAAAACTGTTTTTGCAGCATTTTAAATAAAGTTATTCCAAACATTTTTGTAAATAATATAAAAAGAAATAATTAGGAAATAATTTAAAACATTAAACGTTTCAAATAAATTGTAAATAAATAAAGTATTTTCATTTCATTCATTTATTTGACAACTAAATTGAGTAAACCACTTGCCAGATATTTAGATTATGCTTGTAGCAATATTGTTTAGATCTAAATAAATCTTTGGTTATGCATTATGACCTTATTTTATTTCTACTTCTCTGCAAACACAGAAAAACACTAAAAAATCATGGTTTATTTCCAGGCAGAGATTAGTACAATACAAAGCTAGCTAAGAAGTAGTAGCAGATATCTGCTTTAGATGCCTGTCAGGAGAATGGGTCATCATTTCCAGTCTCTTCCTCTTTCAGAAAGTATCAGCACAACCTGAAGTTTAACTGAGTCAGGACGGGTGAAATGGTTTACTCTGAATCAACACGATTAAGTCGTTTTAAAGCACAAAGGCTAAAAAATGATTTGAATTAGGTCAGGATATTTCAGGAAAAGTTTCTCCTAAGTCCAGCCTGGCCGTCATTTCTTTTTGTTGGTTTAGTCCACAACCCCTTTGGAGGGTTGTGAACTCTTTGCTCTGTTGGCTGATTCAGCTGTGTGTCAGCGCTGTATAAAGATGCAGAGGGTTTAAAGTCTGGGCAAACGGACTGAGACTAACAACAGTCCTCTGCAGCATCGTGTTTTCACTCATCTTCTGAAGAGCTGGACAAACATAATTGAAAAGATTTGCCATCCTCTGTTGTTTTTTCTTTTAACTTCTGCTCCAGCAGCACATTTTCAGGATGGGGAGCTTTGGGTTAAAAAATGTGTTACTGTTGTATAGCGCAGTAATATGTGTTTCTGCCATGAAAAGAGAATACTTTATCAGGATAGAAGAAGTATCTTGGAACTATGCACCAAGTGGAATGAATGCCATTCTGAACCTCACACTGCAGGAGGATGCGTAAGTACATCAAACTTTCTCCTATGACTCAGACTTTTGATGCAGCTGACTTCCATAGTATAGTGATATGAGACTTATTTCTCTCCATAGCTGTCAGACATATTTTTCCTGAAGCTAAACTTGAGTTTACATACAAACACTTACTTGTTAGTTCAAATAAAAAGGCATGTCTCCACAAATAGTTAGCCTCATTGTACAATTCCCTAAATAATATTTAGAGGGAGGGGTGGTCAAGTTTGGTCCTTGAGAGCAACTTTTACATGCAACCCTCGTCCCACACACCTGAATCTGCAGGGTTGGAGGACATGCAGGAGAGGGAATTCAGCTATTTGATTCAGGTGTGTGCAGGATTGCAGGATGGTTGATCTCAGCACCCTTGGAGAACATGCAAACTTCACACAGGAAGGCCACTGTTTAAAACATCTCCCAGTCAAGGTTCAAACCAGCAACCTTCTTGCTGTGAGGCCACAATGCTAACATGCCACTACCCACTAATCATTAGATTTATTTATTAGGTGCTTCTAAACAGGGAATCCTGCAGATTTTTCTTTTACAAAATTCATGAACAAAGTTTAAAGACATTAAAGTATTGTTCAGATTAAGTTATTTTCTGTTCAAACAAATTAGTTATGACACTGGCACTTATAAATGTATTTATTTATGAGTTTGGAAGACTTGATCTTAAGATTAACTATAAGCCAATTTGAGTGAATATCAGCACTCAAATGGTAAAATGGTAACAACAACAAGGCTTATTTGGATGAAATGATGATACCATTTGATATTATCATAGCTGTTTCAATTTCTCTCAGGTTTTGTGAACAAAGGATCAGTTTAAACAGTGTGTTTGTCTTTAAAATGAAAATATCCACCCTTTAAAAAGCTTTTCACAGCATTAACAGGAACTTTTTCTCTGATATAAAGGAAAATAGTTTGTTTTCAAAGCTGAAAACAGAAGGGTACCTAATTCCGATATATTCAACACAAGTCAATTGTTTTAAGCTGATATCTCCCAAAACAATCTGACTCGGTCTAAAACATCCTGAATGTAATAACGTAACTTATTCATATGCATTTTTGCAGAGAAGCTGAAGTGTTTTTACAAAGAGGCCCCCAGCGTATTGGCTCTGTCTACAAAAAGGCAGTTTATAAGCAATACAGCGACGCCACCTACAGGACAGAAATAGTAAAGCCAGAATGGCTCGGTTACCTGGGGCCTCTGTTGGTGGCTGAGGAGGGAGATACAGTCATCATCCACCTAAGAAACTCAGCATCTCGACCATATAGCATCCACCCACATGGACTGAACTACAGCAAAGGAAATGAGGGTGAGCTACAAACAAATTGATGAAATATTAGTGGTATTTTATTAATTTAATAAATGCTTGAATCTGTTTCCAACAGGAGCCCTGTATCCAGATGGCACAACTCATTTGCTGAAGAAGGATGACTCAGTAGCTCCTGGTACAACACTGACCTATGAGTGGACCCTCCCAGAATCCCACAGCCCAGTGTCTGATGACAGTAACTGCTTGACCCGGTTCTATCACTCTCATGTGCGCACACCCAAAGACATCAACTCAGGACTGATAGGTCCCCTTCTCACATGCAAGAGAGGTACATATTAAAGCACTGATTATCCTGTGAGTTTACTTACCATAAATGTCTCATGTCATGACTCATCGTCCTTTGTTTCATAGGAACACTGGACGTGCACGGTGACAGATCAGCAGACTACACATATGCAATGCTGTTCATGGTGTCAGATGAGAACTTCAGCTGGTATCTAGATGAAAACATCAGGACATACATTACAAATCCTGCCAAAGACCTGAAGAATGATGAAGATTTCATTGAAAGTAACAAGATGCACGGTGAGGAAGAAGACACGGACACATAGACATTTATTTACAAATGATATGCCATTTAACCCTGTGTGTGTGTTGCAGGAATAAATGGCTTCCTGTATGGTAATTTACCTGGACTGAGCATGTGTCAAGGCAACAAGATTCACTGGCACATGATTGGGTTAGGCAATGAGGTGAGAATAATGATCGAATTACCGTAAAACCCAACACTTGTGTCGTGTTTGAGTACAATATATATAGTTTAGTGAATAAGTATTTCAGTATAAAAGCATGAGCAAACAGCAGATATTTAATATTAATACATCTAGCATCAAATACTTTTGGATTATTACCTGTTATTTCCAAAAAGATCTCACATAAACTTTGTGAACGTTGCCTGCCAATGATGATGGGTGAGTTTTGACTGTGTTGTGGTTAATGTAGGTGGACATGCATTCAGTTCATTTCCATGGCCAGATCCTGACCACTCTCAACCACCATACAGACACAGTTAGTCTGTTCCCAGCCTCCAGCACCACAGCTGAAATGGTGGCTGACAATCCGGGACACTGGTTACTCACATGCACCGTCAATGACCATCTCATGGGTGAGTTTGTACTAAGGATGACTCCATCAACCACATTGTCATGATCAAACCTGATGCAGAAAAATAGCTTGATGGCTTTTGCTAATAGTGTTTTCATTTATGGTTGCATCCAGCTGGAATGCAGGCTTTATTTGAGATCAAAAAGTGCTTCCCAAATGTCCATAAGCCCCGACCTTACGGTGAGCTCAGACAGTTCTTTATAGCTGCTGAAGAAGAAGTCTGGGACTACGCACCTACAGTTCCTAGAGAGAGGTTGGTTGCTCTGCTGTAGATATGCAGTGCACACATAAATCCATGCAGAAATGATGCCTATTTTCTGAAAATAAAAAACACTAGCTAAACCTTTCCATGTGTACAGTGAGGCAGCTACATTTGTGACCAGAGGTCCACACCGCATTGGCAGTCGTTATAAGAAGGCTCGTTATGTGGAATACACAGACAACACCTTCACAACAAAGATGCTACGCAGTCCAGAGGAGCAACACCTTGGGATTCTGGGTAATTAAAGACAAGAACTCAGTGCACATTATTTTTCTCTTTTCATTTGATCTCCATGTGTCTGTCCTCTGCATCTTTTCCTGTCACCTCAGCATCTTATTGTGATAGGGTTTATAATGATAGGCTGTTGGTAAAGTTTTATGTTCACATAATTACACTGAAAAAATGGTTTAAATAATATTAATGGGGAAATGTGGGGTCCAGAGTCTTGTCCAAGGATATTTTGACATTTGAAAGTGCTTTGAATTGAACAATCACTTATCCAATAAGGAAACGGAGTCACAGCAGATGACCGTTGAAGTGATGATTTTTATTTAATGTCTTTAAAATGTGTTGATTTCCCTGATTTTTAAATCTGATCTCTCATCATAACACCATCTAATGACCCTTTTAATAAAATTCCTGACTGCCTTTTTGCGTTTTCTCACTTTGTCTGTGCTCTTCAACCTCTCCAGGTCCTGTGCTGCGAGCTGAAGAAAAAGACACGATCAAGGTGGTGTTTAAGAACAAAGCCAGCCGACCTTACACAATTCAGCCACATGGAGTACAGTACAGCATAGAACAGGATGGGACACTCTACTTTAATGAGCTGGAAGGTTAACTTAAGCAAAATACTGTCATCTGTATAATAAAACCACTATCTCTATCCTTCATCTAACTTTACACTTGTTTTTCTTAGAATCATACACAGCAAAGAAACTACGAGAGCTCAGAAAAGAGACAAGTAAATACAAATCTGTATTTCAGAGCCATTTTACGTTCTTTTCTATGGTTTTGTGGTCACTATTATCAATAATTCTCTTCTTCTCTGTAAACGAATGACTGCAGGAGTTGTCACTCCTCCTCCCGCTGCTCTGGTCAGACCTGGGACAGTGTACACTTATGAGTGGTCGGTACCTGAAGGTGCTGGTCCCGTAGAAGGAGAGGCTGACTGTCTGACTTATTTGTACTACTCTGCTGTGAACGCCATTAAAGACACCAGCTCTGGACTGGTTGGGCCTCTCCTCATATGTCGACCTGGATCTCTAAAGAAAGAAGTACAGGTAAAGAACTGACCCTATAATTAACAAGATGTTCCCACTTATTGTAGTATTTTCCGTCCAGGTTTGAGGGACTGGGTTTATGAGGTGCCTCGAAGCAAATTAGATGTATGGTTTTATATGTTTTGTTTCCTTATTTGTTTTGTTCCTGCAGTTTTTTAAATTTGTTTTCCTCCAAAAATACACAAAACATACTAATAATAGATCATCTGTGCAAATACAGCTGTTTTATATTACTTCACCCTTTGTTCTGCTTTTAATCTCTCCCAGAAAAACTACAATAAGGAGTTTCACCTCATGGCCACAGTGTTTGATGAAAACCTCAGCTGGTATCTGGATGAGAATATCAGGACTTTCACCATTACGCCTAAAATCGTTGACAAAGAAGATGAAGGTTTCATTAAGAGCAACAAAATGCATGGTATGTGGCATCTGACTTTCACCTCGCAGTATACAGAAACATCACTTTTTAAAGGGAAGTTCAAATTAAAAGGATTAGCTCATCATCACGTGCAGTCAAAAGGCTTCATGTTTAATTTAATAACAATGAATGCAGCAAACATCAAAACAGACTCGGATCAAACTCTACCAAATAGAAGAAATAAAAGATAAATGACAGACATAAATATGGTTTTATCTTATTTTATTTAAGTCTAATTATTTTTTAACTTTAAATTATTATTTAATGTTTTATTCTCTTGGATTTTTATCTTAAAATTTGGTCATATTTTGTTTTACTATATCTTAATTTCTATGTTTGATGTTTTATTTCCATCATTTTTATTCCATCTTAACATCTTAACATGTTTTCACTCCTCGGTACAGTTAATGGGAGCGAGGATGGCTTTTGTCTGTTTCCCTCAAGTATTTTTATTTATCTTCTTATTGTGTGAATGCCCTTCAGGCATTCACACTTAGTTTTCCTGTTTCTCTTTATTTACGTTTATTATTATTATTCT
>JBAMHV010000015.1:4595279-4605902 GCA_037177535.1 Pseudomugil gertrudae
TCTTAAGCATTACAGTTCTACGAATTCTGCATACAGGCATTCACACAGCTGTTCTGCAAGAACAGCCAGTTCTAGTTATGTTTGAGTCTCATAAAGTTTCTCCTTCTGTCTCTGTGGCTTTCTTTTAGCCATCAACGGGTTTGTGTATGGGAACCTCCCTGGCCTGACCATGTGTAAGGGGGATAAAGTCACATGGCATCTGTCAGGACTGGGTTCAGAGACGGACATTATTAGTCTTTACTTCCAGGGCAACCGCATCATCTACCGCCAAAACAGACGAGACACCATCAGTGTCTTCCCGCACATCTCTCGCACTGTCACAATGGAGCCAGACAGCATGGGTATGTTTGCACTGCACCTCTGTGGGACACGTGAGCTAATTCAGTTCATTTTTGCTTATTGATATAAAAAGCATTTTGATATATTTATGAAAGAAAATATCCAAAATATAAAAAGTTAATTAAAAGTAATGTAAGGGACAAAAACAGAGTTAAAGCCAGAAAAGGTAAACATAACTGTTTCATTTATATCACATGGAAAAGTGTAAGACACCCTAAAATCAAGTAAAATCTAAAAAGACGCCGCTTCTCTGCTAGTAATATTGCTTATATCACCTCAGATGTAATATTTCTGTGTCCTAGGTGAGTTCGAAGTTGTGTCTGCCACCGTGGACCATTATCGTAATGGGATGCGAGCCAATTACACGGTGCAGAAATGTGGCCTGTTTCAGCGCCAGAGTGAGGTGATGCTCCATTCAAAGACCTTCTACATCGCTGCTGTGGAATTGGACTGGGACTATTCACCGAACCGCACCTGGGAAGAAGAATTTTTCCACGGCGCAGAAGAGAAGTAATATATGTTTAACATAAAAGCAGAGCCGCAGTGAAGATCACGCTGGTTTTCATCACATTCAGCTGTAACATATTACCTCTTCTCAGAAACCTAACTGACTATAATTTATTTTTGAAAAGCGTTTAATATAAATTATATTTTATAAAGTCATATAAATATCACTCTTCAGTATCACAACACAGTGGTTCTATAAAGATAATAAACCATCACCTTGTTATGCTCAGGAAAAAAAAATAAATTGTCCAGCGTTTTGTATTGTTTACGTAGCCCAACATTTATGATGAAAATGTTTCTCTTCTTTCTATAAAAAACAATGAATTGTTTCTGAATAACGTTGTGTCCTGCTGCAGTCATGCCCTTACTTTCTTGGACCAGACTGGTGGGTTTATCGGCTCTCGTTATAAGAAGGTTGTCTACAGACAGTTCACCAGCGACAAGTTCACGAAGCAGGTAGAAAGAGCGGCTGATATGGAACACCTTGGCATTATGGGTAAGGCGGGAGATTATACATTTGACTTGATTTTTGCTTTTATAATTTGCATAATAAAAAAGGATTTCACATCTTGTTTCATGCAATATCTGTGGAGGAATTGCTGTGAATGAGAAGCTTTGCTATGTTAAGGATCATTTCCGAGTGAGCTTCCTGAGACATTTTACCATGTAAAATTAGTTTACATAAACAGATTAGTTAACATTCGGTGCAGTCTGTAGCTTCTTGTCCCACACAGGAACTTTTTTATTTATCCCAGCACATTTCCACAGACTTTACCTGGATAAAAACTCTCCCTCACTTTTCTGCCACCTCCAAACTGTCTCTGAAAAAAGCAACAGGACTTTTCAGATCCCACATTATCCTTTAGGGGCACGGCTGCGTGCTGAAGAACTCTGAACATATGCAGTGCTGCATTTCCACGTGCACATCTGCAAACATGTTTATTCACTTTGACAGATTTAACTCCATGTTTTGATCATTTGAAAACTCTTAGAGGTGGACGGAGGATGAGATCCGGCCTCTTTTAAGCAGATTTACTGTGGACACTCTGCTCTGGTATCCTACATGTGTCCCTGCTCCAACACACCTGAAGCCATTGAGCAGAACTGCATAGGCTGTTTAAGCCAGATCAGATGTGTTGGGAAAGGGATACATTTAAAACTTGCAGGATTGACTTTGGACCAGCAGGCAGAGCTGAATGCAGGACGGGCACAGAAACATGTTTGGGAAAAGTTAAAGACATTAAAACAAGATTAAAAAAGCAAAGGGATCACAACACCAAGCAAGCCCAACCTCTGTGAGTGTAGCCAAACTTTTCTGGTGCTGGTGGTGCAATAGCTGGTAAATAAATTCCAGTAATATTGTTTCCTGGAAGTACTTGGGAAAACCCTGTTATGACACAAACCCAGTGACCTTGCATGTTCCTCCCACCACTGAGCCTCTCCATGAATCACCCTCATAAATCATCATTTCCAGTATGAAAATGTGACCATGCTTGCTTTTATATTTTAATTAAAGTGTTCTATAAAACTAAAATAAAGTAATTTATATTTTTTATCAAAGGAAAAGGCATCTGTTATTTCATGCTTTTTAAAAAAGAAAAAAATGCTCACCCCTGAACGTAAATAGCAACAACACAGCCTTACCCTGACAAACAGGACGTGCAGTAGACATGGCTGGATATCTGTTTGCTTTGTGGTGGGCTATAGAGCAAATGTTTTGGATTTTGCTTCTTTTTTGGTTGGTTTCTCCCCTTTATCTTATTATCTGTTCCATTTTCCACATGTCTGTTTTGTTTATTCTTTAATTTTATTGTCTAATTTGGGTCGTTTTATCTCTCAACCTATTTTAGATATAATTTCCCTAATTTTTCAGCCATACTGGTTTTCTGGTGTTGGTGTACATCCCCTCACTGCTGGGATGAGACTCATTCTGACTCTACTAGGAATAAAACCTTTTCCCTTCCTTTCAGGTCCAATGATTCATGCTAATGTGGGGGACAAAGTTAAAATAGTTTTTAAAAATTTGGCATCGAGACCTTATTCTATTCATGCCCACGGAGTGAAGACAGAGTCTCCTGATGTCTACCAAACTAAACCAGGTACAGTAACACTTCACATTGGACAAACAGTCACAGGAAATTCAAGAAACACAATAACAAAGCATTAAATCTTTCCATGCATTGCTCCTGAATTGTGTGCAACTTCTTATACATATAAAACAAAACCATCAATAAAATCTTATATATTTGCAGGAGAAACTCACACATACATCTGGTATGTTAACAAGAACACAGGACCAACGGCAGAGCAAGAGGAGTGCTCTGTGTCTGCATACTACTCCACTGTGGATGTAATAAAGGTACCTTCAAATATATTAAATCAAATATAGAGAAAATGAAACATTTGGACACTAACATGATTTTCCCTGCCTGCTAGGACCTTTACAGCGGGCTGATTGGTCCATTGGTGATTTGCCGCCGTAGTTGGGCCAGGTAAATGTTTCTACAGAGTTTTATAAAAAGTTTAGGTTCAGGATTTCTAACGCAAATCTGTGTTGCTTTCAGGAGTCTTGGATTGAAGAAGGAAATAGAAGAGTTTGCGCTGCTTTTTTTGGTTTTTGATGAGAATGAAAGCTGGTAAGTCGCTAGGTAGCTGTGGAACAGACTGAAAACAGAACTTACTATGAAATAGTAGAAATAAAATTTGGATTGAGTCCAATCATTAAAGAAAAAGGACGTAAAAAGGGACATTTGTAAATGTTCATCGTGGAGCCTGACCTCTTTTTAAAATGGTCCAAAGATGACTTGTCCTTGGCTAAGCTAAATATGCATGAAAAGTATCAATGTCACCTTAATTTTCCTGCAGAGGTTTTACAAACAAACACTAAAGAAACGTGAATGTTGTTCAGGTATTTGGAGGAAAATATCAGGAGACACATCAGGACTCCACGTCCAAACTTGAAGGATGATGAAGTCTTCATAGAGAGCAACAAGATGCACGGTGAGATGAGCACATTCACAAACCTTTTTGTATCTTTTTCCACTGTAGTGTTTAAATTATTATTAACAACCAGACGGTGGTGACTGAAAGTTTTAGTTATAATCTGAAGACATAAAGATTAAATGTTGTGTTATGCTTCAGTGTTGTAGGAATATGTTGGAGCCTTATGGCATAATGAATAACTGTAACATCTGCTGAACTCTCCTCACACTGAGGCAATAACGCTACCTTAACTATATACAGAAATACTTTAGTTTAGCATTAAAAGGATTCCTTAAAATGTATTTATATATATTTTAATGTTGTGAGATTCTGGTGAGTCAGATTATCATAAAGTTCAGGAAATGATCAAGTTACAACCCGCAGTGATTTAGTTTGTTGCATAACAACCTTATCTTTAACTGTTTGTTCAAACAAAATGTTTCTTTAGTTTCTTGCTCAATACACACATTTTGCAATTCCAGACTTTTCTGGACCAACGTCATTACCAACAAAACAAATAGATTTTTAAACAAACAAAGAATTTAATAGAAACTTTTATGATGTTATTACTTAATTCTTACATAAATGGTCCAAAATAACTAAATAAAAGATTTCTGATGATGTGCTTTTCTGCTTGTTTGTGTGCAGCCATTAACGGTTACGTGTATGGTAACCTGAAGGGCTTGAACATGGACATGGGTGATAAGGTTTACTGGTACTTGATGGGAATGGGCAATGAGGTGGACATACACACTGTTCACTGGCATGGCCACAGTGTGGAATATAAGGTATACTAAACAAGCAAACAAATACAACAGAAGACAATCTATTTTATTATAATGACAATAATGATAAATAAAAACATTTTAAGTGATTTTTTTTAATCCATAGCTGGGTGGAGGCCGCCACAGTGTCGACTCATACGAGCTGTTTCCAGCCACCTTCCAGGTAAAACCTACAAACTCCTCACTCTTCTTCACTGGATGTTTGTCTGCCTCATTTATTCTTTTAATTTAAACCTTTAAGTTTTATATTTATAACAATAATCACAACATTCACATCTTTTTTTTATGGATAGTTTCAACGATGGCAACAAAGCAAAGCCAAGAAAACATTTTAATGCAGTTTTTATGGTGGTCAAATAGATTCATGTTTAAAGTTACAAGAATGAATAAAACGTAAAATATACAGTAACAAACAACCAAAATGGAGAAGTAAACAAGCTAAATAAACAAATAGAAATGCAAAAAGGTTTATTTAAAGAGCTTTCTGAGCAGTTATTGATACGTTGTTATCGTCTCTTCCTGTCCAGACAGTAAAAATGCGTCCACAGTATCCCGGTACATGGCTGCTTCACTGTCACGTCACTGACCACATTAAAGCTGGAATGGAAACTATGTACACTGTCACTGAAAAAGGTAAAAAAGCAAGAAAAAAAGCAGCTTCATAAAACTGATCTTCAGGATGTTGAAAAATCTGCCTTTTTATGTGTGTTTTCCCCCCAACAGCTCAGAGGAGGGGACGCTGAATCCCTGAGGAGCATGAATCCAGACACCGGTTAAATGTCAAAATACTTCTGTTTATAAAATCAGTTTAACATAGTTCATACCAGAAAAACACAGAAATAATTATTAACCCTTCTGAAAGTTTATTAAACATTCACTGACTAGCGAGTAAAACATATATTTGGATATAGCTGTTTAAAACGTAATGGATTTTTTTTCAAATGACAGCATCAGCTCCATATTGTAAAGAAAAAGGAAACATTAAAGGTGTAAAAAAAACTTATTAAGAGCTGTGACTTTTGTGTTTGGATCATGTGGACAGTAAATTCCTCCACCTTTTGTAAACATAGGTACCAATCAAGGCCACTAGATGGCAGAAAGTTGTTGTGAGTTGTTGAGTTGAAAAGTGTTATTTTTGGCTTATTGCAAACTTTTTTAGCATTTCTTAGTCATTAATTTCTTTACCTAGTTTGCACTGTGTACAAAGTAGCTGGATTAGTCATTTTATCACACAAAATCATATTTTTCCAGCAATCTCTGCCACTTTAGTCTGACCAGGTTGAAAAGAAGCTGCTTTAATGGTTAACTATCCATCCATCCATCCATTTACTATCGCTTCTCCCTGAACGGGGTCTTGGGGGGGACTGGGGCTAATCCCAGCTGACATTGGGTGAGAGGCGGGGTACACCCTGGACAGGTTGCCAGTCCATCGCAGAGCCCACTGGTTAACTAGTGAGCTGCATAATGTGTGACAAGTTAAGTGGTCATTAATTGTTTTGTTAACTGGGATACATACAGAGTAGAGTCTGTGCTGACTGAGGTGAACCCCCTCTGTTAGCATTTCAGTGGACTGTGACAGGTCCACATGAGGGGTGTCCACCCCCCACTACCAATGGGGCATCACCATCCAGCACATGTGGAAGTTATGAGAGCTGTCATGTGGTTCTTCATGTGGGAACGTTAATCCAGTTGCCTGGACAACTCCGTGGGAGATGAATTGTTTGTCTGAACAGCTGAGTCAATGTTCATGGACACTGTGGAAACCTCCACCCCTGACTGCGCCACACCAGTAAGAGCCTTAACATCTGATACCAGATGTTTCACATCAGGAGACTGCACAGCTGTGGAGACAGAAGAAAAGGGCAAAGTTGATGTGAGTGTTCAGTGAGAAACACAGAATATCTATGAGTCTCTGAGTTCAGAATTACTCTAGCCCAGATGCCAACAGCATACTGGAACCAACCCTGCTCTTACTCCGGGCTCCTTTGAAAGATAAATGTACATAGGTAGGTCTCTTCTGTTTTCTCCTTAGACCCTGTGATGGACGGGTGACCTGTCCAGGGTGTACCTCTCACCTGAATGACTACTGCAATAAGCGCCAGCTTCCCAGCAACCCTTAATTGGATTAAGATGTTAACAAAA
Organism: Pseudomugil gertrudae; assembly: GCA_037177535.1. NCBI lineage: Eukaryota > Metazoa > Chordata > Actinopteri > Atheriniformes > Pseudomugilidae > Pseudomugil > Pseudomugil gertrudae. The sequence continues at coordinate 4,602,035 of JBAMHV010000015.1, forward strand.
TGACTGTTTTCTGCTCACGTCAGTAAACAGATAAAGTCGACTGTTTCATTTCCTGTTGTTGAATCTCTGTTGCCTTTGAAATGTAGATAGAAGAAACAGAACCTAAACATAAGAATAACCATCCCAGACATCCCAACACGCTGTAGTTTATATTACACACGTTCCTCGTGGATCTAAGCATTCATCCCCACACGACCCAGTACTTTAGCCTTACACTTAGATCTGATGTCATCTAAGATGACTTACAAAGTCAGCAATAAGCATATAATATCATCTTTAAAGGATTAGAAAACAGTATAAAGAGTTAATACATTCAGCTAATATGCACTGCGTGTAAATCTAATCATTTCTTTTAAAAGCTACATGAAAATCAGCAAAGCTGAATTGCATGATGTGGTGCTAACTCATATAAAACATGCTGTTATTGTGAAACTACTACCACGTCCATGTGGACAGCGCTTTATTTATATTATTTATTTTCCAGTGAGTTCACAATGTCTCTGCAGAGAAATACAAATCCACACACTCTGATGTAATCATAACACATTTTACTTTAGTACAATTTGTTAGAAGCAGAAAAGGTTTTTTAAAAGAAGAAGAAACACCACAGCGGATTGCAGTTTTAATGAGGAAACTTTACAGCTAAGTCATGAAAACTAAGAGGTCTTCAATAACCTCAGAGATCATGTGGTGATACTGAAACCAAACAAACCAACAGAATCCCACCCCGTGCATCTGACAACATTTTATCTTCAAAGCCCCCAACTTCCTCAGCTGTGGTTAAAGTGCTACTGTGTGTGAGATGCATATTTAGCAGATTATGTAACTCTGTGTAGCTACAGGAATGATATCTTTAAGACTACAAACATCACATATTATCAGCATGGGTTTGTTGGTACTATGTGTAAATTTTCCTTCTTGTCCACAGGAAGGCATATTTAATCTTTCTATCATGCTGTTCATTAAATAAATACTTTTAAAATAAATATGTTGGTTTGAAGAAGAGTTACATAAAAACACACAATCATGTTGCTAATTTCTTTTCATGCTACTAGAAATGTTAGATTGATGTCATATCCTGGTATAAATCAGAATAAAACAGTTTATAATTTATGCATTTTAACTTCTGTTTGACTTTTCAGGCTTCTCTCTCAACGCTTTCATCATTATTGTTCCACGTTTTCCACCATCCTGACTATAAACCACATACCTCTGCCACTTCCACGCTGATCTGCATCCCTCTAAAAGTAATTCTACCAGAATAAAAATGAACATAAAATAAAATAAACAGCCAGAAGGCCAACATGTGTCCTTTGCAGCAAAACTACATTCATAAGCTGTGTGACTGTTGTCTGGTTCTGTGACGGATGTTAGATGATAACCTGATATGATCAGTGGCATATTTTTCCAGTGCAAGTTTGCAAGAGAGTCTGAAAAACAAGTAATGAGACAGATCATGTAAAATGTCAAATATGATAGCTTGTGAAGATATGTTAGAACAAGGGTAGGCAACTTTGGTCCTGGAGAGCTGCAGTCCTGCAAGTGTTGTGAGTTTCACTGCTGCAACACACCTGACACACATCAGACTTAATTAGCAGACTTGTGCAGAGCTTGACATCAAACTCTGCATAAGTCTGTTATTTATCCATTGATCTGAGTTGAGTCTGATGCATCATGGAAGCTCACCACACCCGCAGGAGTGCAGCTCTTGTGGTAGATTTCATAAGCGGTGTCTGATTAGATGTGCATAATATTTCTTGAGGCTGGTAGTTAAGTGGTATTTGTGCACAATGTTATGATTTATTTGATGCCGTGTAAATAAGCCGTATCTGAGGAGAATGTGCCATAAAAGACCATCATGTGGGACATTTATTTGGTTTCTTGTGGGATAAAAGATTGTCAAGTCTTCAATCCTTACGGGCCATAACAATGTCTAATTGGTGATCGCCCTGAAGGGGGTCGTGGAAGAATTTTTATCCCCATCCATAATGCCATAATAACAACAAGGGCAGCATATGGGGTTTTTCGCTTTCACACAAAAGGATTGAGGATGGCAATTTTGGGAAGTTTCTTAATTGATTGTATCATACATACTGGCTCAAATGTTCAAACTGACAGAGGGGGATTGCTCTGGTAATTGGTTGACTATTGATTATCATATTGTGCCTTATAGACAGAATTTAAGTAAGCAGCTTCATTGCAGGCCTGCACAGTCTCTATGTCTTTTTATGTTGACTAAAAGTTTCCTTTTAATACGCTTCAGGATGAAGTTAGATCGCTGATAGCGATCTGAGGGGGAATTGTGGTAATTTCATGTATATGTAATAACTGATTACAGCAGGTGGATCTAAGAATAGTATGACAGGCCTCATGACATTGTGTAATCACTAGTCACTTGATGTACCATGTAAGGTGAATATGAGAGTATGTTGGGGGTGTCCGAAATAGAACAACCCTCATTGGATAAGGGACACTATAAAAGCACAAGCCTTATATTGCACGAGGCCTTCTCCTCTATTTTCTCTGTCTGACTATGTACCATTAAATACTTATGCTGCCATGTCATCTGCGACCGACTCTGCAATATTTCTTCCCACAACACTCTCAGACCAGAGTTGCCCATCCCTGTGTAGAAACACCTCTGGCCACCATGCAGCTGCAAGTTAGTTAGTTGTTTTCAGTTGTTCAAGAAATTCTGCTTTTATTTTTCTATTTTTTCTGATATATTTATTTGTATCTATTGAATGCTGCTGCAGCCCATGACTTATTATTTATCACATCTGTGATACTTTTGGTGTTTTTATGTAAAACACTTTGAATTGTCTTGTTGCATCTTTTTCTTTTGAGTTTAAAGACTTCAACTGCTGCAAAAGGAGACTGCAGTTAGTAAAAATGTGAAAGTATAAACATTTAACACTACATTGGGCTCAGCTTCAGAATAATCGCTGTTATCTGTCTATTCAACATCTACAGATAATCAGAAACTGATGCTCATTGGCACATTTCAAGCAATGTAAAAACCTAAATGTTTCGTTCTGTCTTTGTTAAAATGCTTTGAAAAAACTAAGTTGAACCTTATTTAGCATGCATAAGGTAGATGAGCATGCTTTCTGCTTCTGTTTTGTCATTACCAATGACAGTTAACTTGTGTAAACAGTGAAATGGTTAAAAACAAGAGGCGGTTTGTGATGCAGGTTCTCTCTAAGAATCTAAGTGTTTGCTCCTCCTTAGTTTGCCATATCGTGTGAGTGACAACCTGCTTCAGCTGAGTTCCTGACAACCTACGCCACGCGTCCATGAACTTCTTTGAAGTCTTCTGTTACAGGAGGTGCTTTTGATACCATAGGTAGATAATTCAGTGTTTGGTGCGAGTTCCTGCCTACAGTTTCCGTTTGTCTTGCTCAAATGCTACTATTTGTTAAGATTCAGCAAGGCTGCTCATATATTTAGTTGGATCACGAACTCCAGGGCCATCGGGGCCAGGCCTGCGAGCAGAAGGTTTCTTCAATCATGGCTGGAAATGTTGTCATAAAACCTCTGAAGCTTATTTTGATCGTCACAGTTCACATGGTTATAAACGGTAAGTTGGTTTTTTTTTTAGAGCTGATCTTCTTGGGTTTCACATATGGGTTTTTGGGGGGTTTTCACCTGTTTGATGCTTGTGGTTATTGTTTTTTTAACACTCTTTTTTGCTTGGTTAACTTTTTTTAATGTGTGTGTGTGTATATATATATATATATATATATATATATATACTGATATTCTGTACCTAATATAATGTAGCAAAATTTATACAGATAAGGAACAAAAGACAGAAGAAAACAAACAAAGATCCTGGAAACACCAAGCGTGGGCGAAAAAAGGAGGG
>JBAMHV010000015.1:4618766-4631953 GCA_037177535.1 Pseudomugil gertrudae
ACCCGGACCTGTGAACTCTCTGGTTTTTTGTTCTGCACATTTCCTGCTACAAATAAACTGTTTACAGCATTGCTGTGTGGGCTGAATTTCCGGGTCTCCAGTACTGATCATTACAGATTTACATATAAGATTTAGCATTATATAATTTCAGATTTAGATAAAACATTTAGCATTATCATGTGATATTTGGATTTAACATATTTGACCTGTGCATAATAATATAGTTAAATGCTATGTTAAATGTAGGAAAAATGGGCTAAGTGTGATAAATACTTAAAATGCTGCAACTTTTACACATTTTTTTTACCTTTGACACCCCATAGTTTTTCAGGATTAAGTTGTGACGATGTATCTTAAACAGTGTTCAGTGAGATGCATCTGATGTTTTTATTTACTCAGCTCTTTGTTGTGATCAATAGACTGATCGAGGGAGGGGAGTAAAGTAACTTAGAATTGTTATATTATGCACTCATCATATCTGCCAAATAGTTTTCCTTTTTTCCACCAAGAATAGTAGAAAATAGAGTAATGTAAATTGCGGGTGTTGTAATCTATTACATTATAATGTAGATGTAATTTAAGTCATCTTCCTGGCCACCATTAGGAAACATCCATCCATTTTCTACCGCTTTTCCCTGAACGGGGTCAGGGGGGGACTGGAGCCAATCCCAGCTCACAACGGGTGAGAGGCGGGGTACACCCTGGACAGGTCACCAGTCCATTGCAGCGCCAACACACATAGACAAACAACCATGCACACACACATTCACTCCTATGGGCCATTAGGAAACACTTGTGACTAATAAAATGTGGAAATTAAATAAAAACCAATAAAAATGTTGCATAACCAACCTCCATGAAGGGGAAGACAAGGCCAACAGTGAAGTTAGAAAGCCAGTGGACACAGCCTGCAACCATGAAGGCTGCGGGCCTGGCCGACTGCCTGAACATCTCTGTGGTCACCACGTTAGGGATGGGGCCTGCAGAGCACAGATGTGGATAACCACAACCAAAACACTGGCAACATACCATCAGTTTGAGGTCACTATGAGGCTGCGCATGTCTCAAACAACTGAGTGGTGATTTACAAAATAAATAATTACATATCTGCTCAGATCCAAACAACACTTCAGTTAATAAAGCACCTGTCTGTAATCAGTGTGTGCAGATAATCACAGGTGGGTCAGACTCACTGGCACCTATAGCGTGTCCAATGACGTAGATGATGACACATGCAATGCTGACATAGGGCATCCACGTCACACTTTCCTGTCAACAGAAATAAGCATCTGTTGTTATCATGAACAAGTCATTGATGGTTTCCAACATGACGTTTGTGTCTGATTTCATGTCAAGTTTAGCCTCTCTGTTAGTGACGGATGCTGGATTGAGGCGAGGTTGCAGGAGTTGTAGTTCAGACTGATGTCATATCGATTTTTTATTCTTACAGTTATTTTTACAGTGACTTTGCACCAAATATATATATATATATAAAATTTACCCAAATCTTTCTGTGTGTTTCTGCAGAATTAGACTTGTTTTACAGATTGTCAGTGTGGTGTTGGGATCTGTGTCATTTTGTAGTAATTGTGTTCTTGTTTGAAAGCATAGACACATTTTCAGTGGTGCACAACAAAATGCATCTCCTCTTTGCTCAGTTATAAATTACATTAAATATCCATCAACATGCACCGACACTGCAAACTGCACATTATTAGTGTAGACACATTTCATCTGTATAAAATAATCTAACTGGAAATATATTCATCTCAGTAAATAAGTGAACTATTTTGAGAACATTTAAGTTGTTTTATTTTAAAGGGACACTATGTCTTGTGTCACTAATTATGACAGGCCTTTTTCTCTTTCCAGTATGGCTAACAAGAATAGCACCCTGCGCTGTACGTTCTCAGCCCCGAGCCACAGTACCACCCTCCTCCAGGGCTTGTCGGTTTTGCGGGCTCAGGGTCAGCTACTTGACGTTGTGTTGGCCGTCAACGAGGAGCGCTTCCAGGTCCATAAAGCGGTGCTGGCTGCCTGTAGTGATTACTTCAGGTTAGTGTGGAGCATGATAATTTACAATGACTCATTTTAAATGGACAGCACTTAGCCAATGCTCTTTCAGGGATAACTATTAGTATTGTAAATATGAGTAGTAGTAGTGAGTAAATAATGCATTTAAATATTATTTATTTAGCTGTAAAACCATTTTAAGTATACACATTTAGGTAAAATGAGTAAATAGTGTATTTAAATATTATTTATTTTGCTGTAAAACTGTTTTAGGCATACACAGGTAGGTAAAATAAGTTTATAATAAAGACTTCTTTTTGCAGTTTGTGTATTTTACCGAATTTGCTTTTATAGGAGCTCTAAATATAATTGGAGTTGTAATAATATGTATTCCATAAGTGAAGCATAAGGAAAATGTAAAACATAACAGTAATCATACAAAGGACAGCTCTGCTCTGTGGTAAGAAAGGGGGTTTTTATAAATTATGAAATAACATGAAGTCTACATGCATGCTCTTGTGTTTCAGAGCTATGTTTACTGGGGGCATGAGGGAATCCAACCAAGATACAATTGAGCTGAAGGGCTTGTCTGCCCGAGGACTGAAACATATCATTGACTTTGCCTACAGTTCAGAGGTCACATTAGACCTGGACTGTATTCAGGATGTGCTCGGGGCCGCTGTATTTCTCCAGATGGTTCCTGTTGTTGAGCTCTGCGAGGAGTTCCTTAAATCAGCCATGAGCGTCGAGACCTGCTTGCACATTGGGCAGATGGCTACCACTTTCAGCTTGTCTTCCCTCAAAGAGTCGGTGGATGCCTTCACCTTTCGCCACTTCCTCCAGATTGCGGAGGAGGAGGACTTTTTACACATTCCTATGGAGCGCCTCATCTTCTTCCTTCAGAGCAACAAACTGAAGAACTGTAGTGAGATCGACCTGTTCCACGCTGCTATCAGGTGGCTCCAGTATGACGAGTCTCGCCGGGCTCAAGCCAGTAATGTCCTCTGCCACGTGCGCTTCCCGCTCATGCGCTCCTCAGAGTTGGTGGATAGTGTTCAGAAAGTGGACTTCATGGTTGAGGATGTACTGTGTCGTCAGTATCTCCTTGAGGCCTTCAATTACCAGATCCTTCCCTTCCGACAGCATGAAATGCAGTCCTCACGGACTCTCATTCGCTCTGATGTAATGTCGCTCATCACCTTTGGTGGGACACCGTACACTGACAATGACCGTACTGTAAGCTCCAAGGTGTACTATCTCCCTGACGTTGCTTCTCGCCAGTTCAAAGAAATGACTGAGATGGAAGTCGGGTGCAGCCACGCTTGCGTTGCCGTCCTTGACAACTTTGTGTACGTTGTTGGTGGACAGCACTTTCAGTACCGCAGTGGCGAGGGGGCCGTAGACAGCTGCTTCCGCTATGACCCACATCTGAACCAGTGGCTTCGTATCCAGTCCATACAGGAGCCCCGGATCCAGTTTCAGCTCAACGTGTTGCAGGGAAAGCTGTATGCCACAGGTGGGAGAAATCGATCAGGTAGTCTGTCTTCTGTCGAGTGCTACTGCCCAAAGAAGAATGAGTGGTCTTCAGTGGAACCATTAAAACGTAGGATTTGGGGTCATGCTGGTACGCCCTGTGGAGAAAAACTGTACGTCTCAGGCGGTTATGGTGTCTCACTGGATGACAAGAAAACTCTTCACTGCTACGACCCAGCATCAGACCAGTGGGATTTCAGAGCCCCCATGAATGAGCCCAGGGTGCTGCATGCCATGATCGGTATCCGGGATCGGGTTTACGCGCTGGGCGGTCGCATGGACCACGTGGATCGTTGTTTTGATGTGCTGGCTGTTGAGTATTATATTCCGGAAAATGACCAGTGGACCACCGTCAGTCCGATGAGAGCAGGGCAATCTGAGGCGGGCTGCTGCCTACTGAACCAGAAGATTTATATCGTAGGAGGTTATAACTGGCACCTAAATAATGTCACAAGCATTGTTCAGGTTTACAACACGGAGACGGATGAGTGGGAGAGGGATTTGCACTTCCCAGAATCCTTTGCTGGTATAGCTTGCACACCGATTATACTTCCACAAAATATTACACAACGCTAACCATCGAACCTGCGACTGTGAATATTTCATTCCATGTGCTCTTTCTGTGAAGCGTTAAGTTACCTCAAGGTGCGAGCATCACATGTGGATACTTTTAGAATGACCTAAAAATCTAAAACCATTTCTACCTATTTAATAGCTTTAATCTGCTGACACACATTGGTACTTTTTTATATTTAAAACTTTATTTTTCTTCTGATTAAAACTTTGACAGCTGACCAATCACCATGCTGATACATCTAAGATGAATCAGAAATTATTTTAAGTTATCTTCCAGAGAGGCATTGCCTAATTTATAGCACTTTATTATTATTTTAGTATAAAATTGTTCCAAGGACCAATCATAACTTATAAATGGCACAAATAGATTTTTGTATTCCATCATAAATCGGAATAGATGCCACAGACTCATGGTGAACATTTTGATTGGTACAAATGTGATTTTAAGTTTTTACCTTCTTAGGAATTTATTGTTTAAAAAGTGTGTTTTCCTCAACTTTACTAATCCACATATCAGCACTCAGTGATGCACACATGAAGGATGCTGTATAATTATGAATCCATTGTGGCGTTATTTCTAAGTGTATGTTTCCTGAGCTAAAAACCTACCAATACTGTTTTTCTAATTTATTTGTCAATTATAACAAAGAAGTGCCGACCTCTTACTGGCAGCTGCATAAATAATTGATTTGTCCGTTGCAGTGTTAGCATTCGTGGAAAACAAGCATTGTTATTCGCTGACAACTACAGTAACATTTAAAATTGCACAGTCTTTTTAAAAATGTACCTGCAGTTAGGCTCAAATCTAGTTTACCCAGATATAACACTTTTTCATAATTTATTGCACTTTATAAAGTCAATGTTTATATGATTATTTTTTTTCTTTTAAGCATGGCTACCTACATGAGTCCTCTTTAAAACTGTTTGTCTGCCTTACTGTCTTGTTCTACCTGTACCAGTGAAAGCACACTATTGTTGAAGTGCAATACAATGAAAACTGCTTAAGTCAAAGGGGAATGTATACGGCTGTCACTTTGTTTTCTTTATTAAAAGTTCATGTTTTAAATATACTTGCGTCAACTGTTTTCACTTTTTAAGGGATGATACAGTTCTTATGAGGTGAACAGGAAGGGCAGCAGCACGGTAGAGCTCCTACATCACTCACCGCACTGCTCATACAGACAAATGTGACCTAGGAAATGTTAGGCAAGCTGACACCCATTGGACTAAAACCAGCTTCTCAACCTTCAACACAAGATGTTTGGGAGACAGGTTGTCATTCCAACGAGATGGGTTCGACTTCTCAAGGATAAGAACGAGACAGGACATCTTCCACGGCACACTGAAAAAAAAAGATGAGGGGTACTCCACTCTTTTGCATAATCTGGCACCTTCTAAAGATTAGTTATCCAAGTTAAAGTGTGAAATTAACTTAGTTTATGCAGTGATTTACAGTTGGCCCCTTTTAAATCACTTATCAATAAACCCTAACTGACATCCCAGCAAGAGGTCATCTGTGTGTCATGAAAAAAGGCTGAGCCATGTTAGGTGTGTCTACATACATTTTGTAATATTTTTATTTTATTATATGCTAAATAATCTGTGTGCTCTTGCTGCAAACAGCTGCACTGAAATAAAAATGAATAGGGGTTTGGGTCATCCTCTACCCTCTAAGCTGGGTTTCACCGTGAGGACAAAGCATTTTATGCGTGAAAAGTCACTTAGTTTCATATATAAACACAAAGCCTGTTTGCATCATTTCTTTATTGCAATTACGAATTATTATTCTAAGTATTTTTGGCCCACTCAATAATATAGAAGATTGTGATTATTTCAGGTCCATCTGAAAAATACTGTTTTCTGGGGGGGAAAATAAGCATTTATAGGTATTTAGGAGTCTTTTTTTTACAAACTATATGGACTAGTGTCTTCACAAAAAGCACATGATGCTTTACAAATTAGAAGAAAAAACTTGTTCTGAATAAATTTGTGTTTGATATTATATTGAAAAAGTCTTCAAATGTTTGTTTACTTTTTCCAGTTGTTTAAATTTATTTTCATTTAAAGAGAGTACCCATGCTCTTTTATTTATTTATGCATGTTACTATTTATAGCTAACATCTAGGGCGTACAATTCCCCATGTGGCGATTCTTATTTTATCTGAAACTTACCCTGCCTCAAACACTGGCAACAGCTGAAGTAGATAGCCACATCAATAGGCACGTTCACCGTACGTGATGACGACACTGGAAGGCCCTAACGTGAAGCGTAGCGTAACATTCCATTGAGAAGAAGAGGGAAAGATGGCGTCCTCTAATAATCCTCGCAAATTTAGCGAAAAAATCGCTTTGCATAATCAGAAACAGGCAGAAGAGACGGCTGCATTTGAAGAAGTGATGAAAGACTTGAACATCACTAGAGCTGCACGGGTAAGATCTTAACATCCAAGCTTTTCAGTTTGTTGCATCGCTGTGTGGTAATTAACGAACACTGCGGTGATAAATATAAACGATGATGGGTTACTAAATGGCTTCGTGTCATTTTACTAATTTAAGCTACATCTGTTCCGCATCACAAACGGGGGTCAATGTGGTAGTTAAAACAGCTAGTATTTACCTCGGATACAACATGCGACTCGTGTGCAGCGTTAATTAGCTTGGCTAGCTTGCTGCAGCTGTGAATAATGTGCACCTGCTGTTTGTCTATGACATGGTATAAGCAGTTGCTGCACACATTTCTTTCGCTTACGGAAGATTCAACCACATCGTAATAACGCGTTTGGACAATTAGCAGCAACAAACTAAAAGCAGTACTGATTGGAATATTTGAAAGTGCTAAGGTAGTCTTAGCTAGCCAATCAGACGGTAACCAGCTTCTCCAGCTGTGGTTCTCCCCCGCCTCCCTTAAACCATCTGGTATTTTCTTGGAGCGATATTACATTCGTGGCACCTCGGTGGATCTTTTACACCACAGGAAAACTTAAAGAAAACAGAGCGTGTGGTTATAAACGGACCCGCATGTTATTGTTTTACTATCTCTGTAAGGGTTGTTTGTATATGGTCCAAGCGCGTCAGTATTAATAAACATCTTTTAAAAAAGATTCACTTTGCAAGGCTGGACATTGAGTTTGAGCAACAGCCATTTAACCTAACCCAAAGTAACAAGGTTAAATCTTGTGGAGAGGTGTCACCACACCATTTATTAGATTAATAACTCACCTCTCCATTTTTCTTTTTTATTATTATTAAAATATCCTTTTTGGTCCATTTTCCATGGCCAACTTCTTGCTTAGTAAAAACAAATTCTGTTTTTGTTAAGAAAAAGACTACCTTTAAAAAATGTTTAAGTTGTATACTAATTGGGTAAATTACATTTGATCATTTATGGCCTCATAAATATGTAAAACATTTTTTTTTGCTATAAAAATCTTATATGACTGAAGCTGATTCACATCACTTGACATGCTAAAATATTACAAATTGGTACGCCAAATCTGTACCTCAAGAAGCCTTATTTTATTTTTTAGCCTTATTATTATTATTTTTTATTCTTTATTATTTTTATTCATGTAAAGCACTTTGTAACAAGTGATATATAAATAAAATTATTATTATTATTTAGTTGCCTTATTTAAATGTTCTTACCTTCACAAAATGCATAACAAGGAACAAAAGAGGAGAATAAACTAGTGTTGTATTTGCTAAATGCATCAAATCGTGTTTAGCATGACTTGGCTGGTGGACATGCAGGGAAGGATCTAAACCTGCTGAAAAATGTCCCAAGAGGTCCCGAGTTGATGATCTCTGCTATATATATTACACAGTCGACTATCAGCAGACCTCCCAAAGTTTCTGTAACCCCCCCAAGCAGCCACTCGGCTATACTTATGGGTACTGCACACTTCCTCTAACTATATGTGAATAGTTCTGAAGCGTGCTTATTATGTTTAGAAGTGCAAACGTGTAAAACGAGATATACAGGGATTACTAAAAATACAGTCTGAAGCACATTTATGTTCTAAATCCCTCCTTTTTTGCTGCTTGCCTGCAACATATCCACTGACTGTGTAGAGTTGCACCTTTTGAATAATTTAAGAGAAAAAACATATTCAGTCATGAATCAGTCTGTTTAAAACCTGTTTTGCTAGGAAACATGTTACAGTTGTTGAGTTGATTCCTGGAAATTGTGTCCAAAAATACTGCATTGCTGTTCGTATTAGCTTTACTGTTTATTACTTACTACCGAAGGAAAAATACGTTTTATGGTCTTTGTTGGATTTTTTTTGTTTGTTTTTATATGTGTTGCCATCCAGACATTTGTCCATTGCATTAGTTCTGACCATCATTAATCTCAGTATAAGTTTTTACTGGTAAACAAGACATCCCAGTGTTTTCTAGTAACATACATGACTTTTTGTGACGGATGTTCATGTTAAGACGTGTGATTCAAGTAACATTCAAGTTTTTAAGTCCAACTGTGACTGTAATAAATCAAACTGTCAATCAGGTTCAGTGTCATCAGCTGAATATATTTTATTTATTATTTGTGTTGTCTGCGCCTCGTGTATTATGAAAAATCCACTTTTGCATGTCACATCTGTCAATTAATGGAGTCGCTAAACTTGCATATCACCTATGTCGACTTGCACGCTTCATTCATCATTCATTATCTTATTTTTATTTATTTTTTTGTTGTTAATCGGATTAGTCATTCACTCATGCTTTCATGCAATTTTACTTTGCACAGTTGCAGTTACAGAAGACCCAGTATTTGCAACTAGGGCAGAATCGTGGACAGTACTATGGAGGCTCACTGCCCAATGTCAATCAGATTGGAAATGGCAACATTGACCTGCCTTTTCAGGTGAGCCCTTAGCCTCTCTTGGCTGGTAATTTAATCATTTGTTGTAGATCAGTGTATCCTTGTCAGCTGTTGGTGAATTTTGGACACATCCAGGATCCAGTTGTCTAAAGTATTAGTGAAAAAAATTGGTCAAAAACAGACATTTAAAAAAAAAAAGAGTTTATAACGCTCTTTATTGGAGTCTCCAAGTTTTTCTTTGGCTGTGACAAAAAGGGAAATGTTGAAATGATCTGCTGGTCATGGCTGCATACTCCACCATGTTTTATTATGATTCCAGAGTGAAGGGAGAAAAGAGTTTGAGATTTTCCTCGCATTGAAATTTGGTTCCTAAATTTTAAAAGTATATACCATTGCTTGTCATGGCTTTCCATCTTTAAATGCATTTGCCAACTCAAGCATCAGTATGGGGCACCCATGGCTCGACTCATTTTTGGATGAAACACATTTGCACCATTGATCCTTGCAGTTTTTCTCTGTAAGGTAGCCGTTTTTCCAGGTTAATTCTCCTGGTGTTTTTACTTTAGAACTCTGTGTTGGATACCAGCCGGACAACCAGGCACCACGGGCTCGTGGAGCGCGTTTACCGTGACCGCAACCGCATCACATCTCCTCACCGCCGGCCACTTTCTGTTGACAAACACAGTCGCCAAATATCCTTTTGATTGAAGCTCATAGGGATTTATTCCTTAGCCTTACCTTGTTCTCTCTCCCCCAAACTTTATAGTATTGAGGAAGGAAAAAGCTCTTTAGACTTTTACCATGTTTTGTGTAGTATTGACAATTATTCTTTTCATTTATAATTAAAGTCAAATGAATAAGTTTGCTAATGAACAACAAAGAGAGAGGGAGAGAAAAACTATTATTAGTCGGTGCCTTCGTTTGTTCCAGGTCAGTCGCTTGCTGGCACAAGCTTTCTTAATGCATAACTGAAATGTGGTGATGGAGAGAGATCATCTTACAGTGCTACAAACAGACTTTGTGTAATGTATGAGTAAATTACAGGCTTTGATAGGCTGATATTGAATAGATCTGAGTGTACTGCATGCTCTATAAATGCATAAATGTCATTAATGGATTAAAAAAACATCCAAGTCTTTGCACACCAGTATCACCTGTAAGTGGTGTTAGGTTGGATCAGCTGATTGGGATAACACGGATTATCCAAGATCTGTTTTCTTTTTCTTTTTTTTTATAATCTCCAACTTTATTACCCTTGACTAGAATCACATTGACAGCTGTCCTTATAGTTCCGTTTACCTCTCCCCACCACCAGACACTAGCTGGAGAAGGTAAGCCAAACTTACAAGGGTATGGCACAAAACCAGACATGGCTCATTTCCGACATCTACATCGCATGTCTTTGTGCAGTCATGTGAACCCAACCAAGAGCAACAGCCACATGCTGAACGGCTTAATAAAAGAATAGTGTAAGGAATGGGATGTGTGATAAATAATGCTGGAAAACTGGCATTCTTCCATTTGGCAGTGATTTTGCTGATTCTCTTCTTTTTTTTAACAAACGCCTACAGGACTAATTCAGACTCGGCCTTGCATCAGAGCGCCATGAACCCTAAGCCCCAGGAGGTGTTTTCAGGTGGATCACAGGAGCTGCAACCTAAACGAGGTGAAGCAGCACCCAGTTCCAAACACACAGAGCCCCTTTTATTTTTTAATGTGCTAATACAGGTGGCAAACCTGGATTAGCCTAACACGGAAGAGTTGATGCCACATGCACGTTGATCTAGACTCTTCGTAAAATATTGATGTAGTAAATGGATGCTGATCTCCAGAGGATTGTTTCCACATGCTGGTACTGCACTCAAAGAGCTGTAACATGAAACTGACTCTATACTATAGGTCTATATAGTCTGTAATTAACTGATTATCCAGTCTTTGGATGATTATCTACCGATTATGTTATGTGTAAGGCTCTAATATAGTTATACCAAGGTTAGCTGGTATCCATTCAGTCTGTCTGGTGATCGTTTTGCTATTTTTAGACTGGAATCTGGTCAAAGGCACCGCTATCTTCTCCATGGCTGGCCCAGATACAGATGACTCATTTCTTCCCATATTTTGTGTATTTAATCTAAGCAAGCAACCATGTTTTGTGTTTTTACTAATTAGTGCTACTGCTAACAGTACCTGGGACGGAGAATTCAGAGTCAAACGCAGACGAGGATCCACAGAAACAGCTGTGGGATGACAAGAAGGTACCAGTGGGACTGAGGGGCCACAAAGCGTACACTTACGACCCATGATTTGCTGCTCATGTTTATACTTTCTTCTCAGGATGATGCAACAAAACCTAATACATGTGATGTCCCAGGAATTAAGTAAGTTTCACTGTTTTGTTTTATTCTGTCAAGCAGTGTTTTATAAATGAAGTTGCATACAGACATCTTTATGTCGTATGTGAAACGACCTTTTATTGTGTTTTTGAGCATCCCCGTTGGTTCCATTTCAGCACCAGTACTACTAAATGATACCACCTTCATTTTTCAGGAATCTGGGCTTCATCATTAACAAAAGTTTGAACGGAAGATTAGAAATATTTTACCAGTTACAAGATACTTTCATGCATCTGTAGAATTGTATTTTAATGGTGTAAAGGTTCTTGTTTTTGATATTATAATTGTATAAGAACTTAAAACGTCTATGAAAGTATCTGTCAAGTCAGAGTTTACCAAGTTCAAGAATGGGTGCCTTTTGTGAACTAAATGCTTGTCTATGGTTTTATCTGAGTTATCTTTTTTATATGATAGACGGATTGTGTATTTTCTAGTATATTCCCATCGCCAGACCAGGAATTGAACCCATCTGTGCTCCCAGCTGCACACAACACTGGAGGTTCGCTGCCTGATCTGACTAATATTCAGTTCCCTCCTCCATTATCCACTCCACTGGACCCTGAAGACACCGTGTCCTTCCCCTCGCTGAGCTCAGCCAACAGCACAGGCAGCTTGACCACCAACCTCACCCACCTGGGTATCAGTGCTGCCAGCCACGGTGAGCACTATTCATTAATTAGAAAGACAATTCAGCAAAACAAAGACGAAAACACGTTGTCAACTAGGGATACAAAGGACTGGATTTTTGCCAGTCACAGACTTTTCATTTTAAATTATAATAGATTCTCCTGAAAGCAGCGTTACAGCCTTAAATTGTTGTTTCTGACAACTCTCACTAAAGGGGCCATAGGATTTTATAACCTGTGAATGCAGGACACTTACTAACATTGCATGAAAGCACATGCAATGTTGGCAGAGTCTAGATTTGTAGGCTGCAGGGCGCTTTGTAGTTTCCAAATGTTCTGCCTTTCAAAGTGGATGATCGTGTCGGCTGTACAGCATCAATTTCTCGTGACTACCTGATGTCATCTGCTGTAAGCTTGCCAGCTGGCCGTTCATTTTGAGCATCATTCTCCTCCCTGTGATGTATTTTTTCTTTTTGCAATATCCATTTTCTAAAGACTCAGAACCTGCTGTTTGCCCATAAAAATAATAGGTTTCCACAGAGACTTGGACCATGGAGCAATGCAGGCCTGCCCGGCTGCTTTGCTACATGCTTGTAAAGATCTACAATGGATATGTTGGTGACGTCTCTGTCATGTTTGTGTGAACACGTGAATGTGCAGCGCAGAACTCTGCTGTAACGTCACGCTGCATCCCAAAAAAAAAGGTTGTAAAATGGGGCCAGTGTGTCTTCAAATGAGTCTGAAATGCAGCGTTTTAAAGGAGCTATACCTGATTCTGATAAACTGTGAGCGAGGTGAACAGTTTAGTTCCCCTGTAAGCCCCGCCCCCAACTGTCCGGTGAGAAACACTCGACATGCACGTGATAATGCATGCAGTTTTGTGCAGGATTCTCCAGAGGAGACTCTTCCAGTCTGCTAAATCCAAAATGGCAAATAAATACCTGCTGCTTAGGTGTGTCAGTTGTATCCCAGCTGTCCTCTCGGTGACCATGCTGTTCTGTTTACAACATCTGTCGTGCACATGCTAAGAGAGACAGCATTGTCGCTATGCAACGCTCCTCGTTTAGTGATAGGTGGAATAAAACTGTCATGGCAAGTTTAGAATCTAGTTGGCATAAGCAGCTTCCACCAACTCAAAACGCTTGGACTCATACGTACATATATAATTTGTTCAAATCAATTAGTTTTTATATATATATATATATATATATATATATATATATA
>JBAMHV010000015.1:4632276-4655357 GCA_037177535.1 Pseudomugil gertrudae
ATATAATACATACACACATTTACATTAAGAGAGAAAGCAATTCATTTGTTTTTTTTTCCACTGCTTAGGGATCCCCACCTCCTCTCAGTCAACTATGACTGTGACAGCACAGCGTCGGCAGCCACCAGTGGTGCCACTCATCCTCACCTCAGATCTCCACCTTCAACAGTCCACACAGCAGCTTTCACCCACCCTCTCTTCACCTGTTAATATAACACAGGTGAGGATCAGCTGTTCATCCACCACAATGCAACCGATCAAAATGAAACAACATTATGAGTTTGAGCATGCATCTCACTAGTTTGTGTGCATTTTTCGTAGGCTATGCCAGCCGAGTCATTAACCCTGGAACAGCAGCTTGCCCAGTACCCTCTGTTCAACCAACTGACAGCTCAGGCCCAGGCTCAGCTCATCAGTGACCTCCAGAAGCAGCAGGCCCTGCCTCAAGGCATCCAGCTCATTGCTTTACCAACTCCAGTCTCCTCTGTTACAGCTACTGCAAGCAGCCCCTCTCCAGACAGCCAGACCACTGCCAGCATGAGCGTCAGCTCGGTAAGACAAAAGAAGCCTTGTTTTAGCCTGATTTTAAAGGTTTTTCTCTGTGTTTGAAAAAATCCTCTGCTACTCGGAGTATGTGCTAGTTAATTTCTGCCCAGCTGGTTTTCTTGGGGCACATTCACACAGGCACTCTTTGCTCCAGTATAAACGGTGTGTTTGTTTAGTTTGGAGCAGTGCGAACACGCATTTAAGCTCTTTTATAAACCAAAGAAACGAACTGCGGTCGGCTTAAAAACCAGGAGTCTCTTTCCACTTGTAAATGATCCCTGGTGAAGTTCACTTGCAGTCTGAGTGCAAATAGACCATCTAGTGAACCAATAGGTGGATGCACGGCTCATTGCAAGGGCAAAAGATCAGATATCTCGCTGCCTGTAATGCTTCTCATCCTGGCAGGTTCTTGTGAAAACTGCATTAGGTTTGAAACCAAAGTAAAAACTTGAAACCAAGACAGACTTAGTGTTTTCCCATTGGTTATTTGCATTGAATGAGCCGCTTTTGATCAATAAACCAGTCATTTCAAGGATCAGCAAGTAGCTTTTGTAACCGCATGACATCCAGGCGTGTAGGTCTGCTTAAGTAAAGTGCAGCGTGAAGCGAAGCAAATGAAATAAAGGTGTGACATGCATCAGTTTTCTGCCCTGTCGAACCGAGCCCTCCAGACTAGCTTGGTGTGAATGTGCCCTAAGTGTTATGATTTTTATATATACTTCTCTGGCTCATTAAACAACGACAGTGTCTTCTCACCATATTGTGTTATCTTATATTTTATCATTGTTTATGCAGATAAATACACCTGTGTTGATTCTCTATAAGACAACAGCCTCTTGAAATAAAAGCTCAATCTATAGCCCAAACGTAGACAAACTGAGCAGCCGCAAAGTTTTCCCACTGTTTTATGTATGGATGTGGAAGGTAGTTTTTGATCCTTCAGTTTGTGTGTGACAGCCATGAGGCGTAGTGCTAGCTAACCCTCTTCCCTCCAACAGTACCGCAATCAGACTGGCTCACCAGCCACTCAGTCTCCAACCTCCCCAGTCTCCAATCAAGGCTTCTCCCCCGGAGGCTCGCCTCAAGTAAGAGCCCACCCACCGAGCTAGCTGCTGTCTGGGCAAGAGGGGCTTCCCTCCCGGGGGAAGGCTAATTGTAGCTAGTCAGGCTGCTTTTCATCTTCTGTATGAGCAGTTAACCACTCTGTGTGTCAGCAGCTGCATAACTCATTTCTTCATCACTACTGTCACTCCTCACCATGTGCATGCCATCATGCTGATGGTTTGTTGATGGAAGCTCTGACCATTTGTTCGTTTAAAAATGTTCATCTTTAAAGCTCAGGTCCTCCCATTGTGCACTACAACTGGCTCAAATGGTGTTTTCGCCTTTTAAAGATTATTTTGAAAAAAGGTGCTTTTGTCCAATCGTGTTAAATTCAGGATTATTAGTTGCCCCCTAAATAGCATCTCTGCCTTTTTTTAAACAGCTTGGCACCTGTTTTATGTTGCATATATGTCCATCTTCATTTAAAGACAGAGTAAACAAAAAGCCTGTTATTTATTCAGTTTATTGTACGATTAGGGAGCATTTATGCCCACAGAGGTTTTTCTATATAAATGAGAATCCTAGAAAAGGAGATTGAGATGGAAAAAAACTGAGCTTTGATTGAATGAAGCCATATGAAGCCTGATGGTTGACCAGGGACTTCACACAGTGTTGCCTCTGTGTTCAGTGGTGCTTTTCTCATTGCAAGAAAGTTATAAAGGGAAATTCGTGCACTTGGGATCCCCATGTGTTTCTGTGGTGTATTTATGTCCTATTTTTATCTTCTGTCAGCCATGCTTACTGTTTATACACCACCCCTAGTATCAGATTCCTCCTGGAGTGTTTCACCTCTCACGGTTGGTGATGAGATTAGTGTTATTGTTAATCGTAGAGACGGAGTTAAATATCAGAATAACACCCCAGTTAAAAAAGTTTCCCTTTGACGATAAAGTTGTGTGTTTGTGAGCAGGGCTGCCATGGTCCATGCACATCAAAAACACATCTCATGTTCACACTCCTGCTCCTTGTTTTATTTTTAAAGCTATCAGGTGTGTGTATGTTGACACGTTAACACACAAGCATTAAAGGTTGTGTGTATTTTTCTTTGTCACGTTTTGGCTTACTGTTTTGTTTCTGAGCTACGTGAGAACCACACGCTTTTATTCACTGCTCAGTCTTACAGTTGTGACTGTGTTTTGCTTGTTTTTGCTTCTTCATTGCTGAAATGTTTGCTTGTGAACCTGGATAACCTTCTCCTGCTATTTTTATCTGTGTGTATGTTATAGTCACTTCCATGCCACTTGTTCTGAAATCTGTTGCATCTCTCTTCCTTCAGCATATTCCTGTGGTGGGCAGCATCTTCGGCGACTCCTTTTATGATCAGCAGTTGGCATCCAGGCAGACCAATGCTTTGTCTCACCAGGTGATGTTCGCCCTAAATGTAGCCAGAACAAAAGTGTTTTCCTCACTGATTGTGCATTATAATTTTGTGCTTCCAGCTTGAACAGTTCAACATGATTGAAGGCCCCATCAGCTCCTCCAGCCTTTATAACCAGTGCTCCACCCTCAACTACACACAGGCAGCCATGATGGGCCTCACTGGGAGCAGCCTACAGGACTCACAGCAGCTCAACTACAGTACCCATGGCAACATCCCCAACATCATCCTTACAGGTAGGTACTTTCACTTAAGTACACACTTGTTGCAACTGTTATGATGGTTGTCAGAGCTGGAAGGAGAAAGTTCGGTAACGTTACCCCATTGACGTTACTTTTCAAGGTAATCTCATTACAATTACTCTACATTTGGAATAATGCCTCTTTACATTTAATTGAGCTCATCAAAACTGTTGAAATATGTCCTCAGGTTAATTTGTGCATTCTTATAAAATATGTTTAAAGTCCGTCTGCGTCTCTCAGATGTCCCGTTTTTCAGTCACAGGCGAGTCTCCGCCGAGTCTCTCCAAAGAGCTGACCAACTCTCTGGCGGGTGTTGGTGACGTCAGCTTCGATGCAGACTCTCAGTTTCCTTTGGATGAGCTGAAAATCGATCCCCTCACCCTGGACGGTCTGCACATGCTCAATGACCCTGACATGGTGCTCGCTGACCCCGCCACCGAGGACACATTTAGGATGGACAGGCTGTAACTCGCTTACTGACTCTTGTCTGGAACAAAGAAGAAAAAAATAAACCTAACTTGTGAATGGAGAGAAATAAAGGGCAGGATGAAACCTTTCCCTTGTTGCATGGCTGTCCAGCTGTCCGACCTCACCCTCGACTTCGTGAAGCCCTTTGAAAGGATGCGCCTCCAAAAGACAACAGGGAAACAGACACCTGGTGGCCAGTGGGGGAATGGGCTCGCCGTCGTTTTGAATGGCATTGGTCATTCAGTGCTTTCGCTAGCCTACTGTGTTTACAGTGTTCCATTACATGCCACATATATTCCAAAAATGCACATTTGACTTTTCTTTTCATATCCACTATTTGTCCAGTTGATATTTGCTTAAAGCAGAAAGCTGCTAAGACAACGTACCTGTTGTTGTGGCTATGTCTAATAGAGGGGAAAAAAACGAAAACATAGCCGGTTTGCTCATCACCCTGCAATGAAAGGAAGAGGTCATCCCATCATACCATAACGCCGTTCTATCTCACACTCAAAGCTTTATTTTTGACAACCAAATTTTCATCTTTTTATCTGTTTTTATGTTTCTTGTATTTATACATTATTTATTTATTTGGTTAAAGATTTTATATTCAATGTCAATACTTAAATTTGATGCCAAATTGTAATCTGTAGGTGTAGTGTGAAATTGCACTGATGTAATTTATGTCTATTTATTAATTGCTAACATATTTATAGGTGTTTGTTGAGTTACTTGGTTAATGAAGGAGTGTAAAACCTCCCCATAGTTGCTCTTTGGTGTTAGATGTGCCATGATGTTGATGTGCCCAGCAGTCTAATCCAGATATCACAGTGTTTAGCAGCACCTCAGAAAAGCTCCAGAAACGGATCGGCTCCGCGCCACTGGAGGCAGCATTTTCTGAGAAAACGATCAGGTATTCCTATTTACCAGAACGCAAGTAAAATGCATCCAAATTGAGGCCGACGTCCTTCAGAGTGCAGGAAGGCGCTTTGTTTTTAAACACTAAAATCATCTTAAGTCATCACTGTGAAATCACCTGATTTTGCCTTACAGTAACATCTTACTGGTCTACTTAAGTGTCTGATGTGATAACGTATTTTCGTAAGTTATTGTAAAATTTTCTTGTATTTAGGAGGAATTCTTGGTCAGTGAAATTTGTGGTTACGTCGTGTCGGGTTTGACAAATCAACGTACTGTATTTTGTAGCGGTACACTTTATAACCAAACTGTTTGTTGTTTTTGTTTTGTTTTTTTAAAGTAGGATAAAAAAGAGAAAACAAAGAGGGTTTATAGTATTGGAGAAGGAGTGCAATTATGGGGAGGCTTTTTGCTCCTTTACAGGGAATCTCTAACAAAAAAGCAGCTGACCTTTTGATGCATCGGTTATGACTTAATGACTGATGGAAAGGCAGTGTTGGTTCTTTTTTTCAGATGCAAACTAGAAATTTTATGAGAGAATTTATAATGAAACATTTTATATTACGTCTGTATCCACCATATGGATAAGATGCATAAATGGCAACTAAAGGTTCTTCTTAGGAAAGAATGTATTAAGTATTGTGTGCAGTGTTTGAGCAACACTAAAACCTGCCCCTGTCTCCTAAGCAACACAAATGATACAGAAAGTATTGGTCAGAAGCCGCAGGTACGATCTTGTAGATCCAAAGTTGTTTACAACCTATCTCTAATGACTGTTTGCCAAACGTGTCGCCGTTTACAACCGACACGATTAACAGTATCCACCTCAGCCTTTTGTCAGAGTTTCCCTGAGAGGCTAGTGTAGTTGTGTGGGATCATTTTCGCTATATTGTAATGTTTGTGCGCACGTGTGCTAATATCTTTACTCAAGCGCTGATGGGAAGACTGTCCTGCCCCCACACCCCACCCCACACACACACCATTCTCCTCACGTTTGGATTTTACCTTCACTGTTTAGTCATTTGTGTTCATTGTCTGCTGTTAAGCTCCATCAGCTGGTTTCTTTGCCTTTTAACACACCTGTGATTCCTATGCAAGTAAGACCACAAAGAAAAGACCCTTAAAGGAAAAGTCCAACATTTTCCACACGTTCAGCTTGGTGTGTTTTCAGTGGTGAAGGTGTTTTAGGGTGCTGCAGATGCCAGTAGAAGTTATTTAACTTAATTTTTAGCCGCTGTGTCCCTCGTTAGCTTCCCCAAATCTGGAAGGCGATGCTTTTTAACAAAAGGTGGAGGTCATCTCTGAGGACTTAAAGGGCTCCACAGCTTTCACAGCTAAAGAGTATAGAAACAAATAAGGATGTTCATTAATTATTGATTTATATGAGTGAGGGAAGCTGAGGGTTGTGGCGATAAGACAATCAACGAGTAAAATCGTACTTTAAATTATAAATAAAAAGGGAAAAATGAGTTTAGAGACAGACTTGCTTTTTTTTTTTTAATGCAAACCAGTCATCCTGTCGTTTAATTTCCCACATCATGAACTTTTCTAAATTCTTTTAAAACTTTTCTTCAGTTTCTTCGAGTTTTTCTACTGATTTCTTTACGTTTTACTGAAATGCTGCTTTTTCTCTCGTCCTATAGGAGCAGATGTCATAAAAGACTTATAAACTTTTACTCTAAATGATGTTGGATTTTTCCTTTAAGCGTCTGAAAATATGTTTTCAAAGCTTGGCATACCTTTTTATAGAGAAAACTAGCATTGTGTTCAGACTTCACTCTTTTGTTGCATAAAATGCCAGCGATCAGAGCGTTCCTGACATTTGCTTCCTCTCATCCTGCTGAAGACGAGTCATTCACACTGACTTTGTACATACTATAGCTAAAAACAAAATGCATGGCTAAACTGACAGTCCGAACCTTTAAATGAAGGCCTTCTATAGCCCCACAGGTTTGATTTGTGTAACATGACGCTATCACAGTCTGAAGAGATGCATGTATGGGTTTCTCCTGTTTAACAGCGAACTCCTGTTCAGTGACTCTGTTATGTCCATCTCTGTACAATGGTACTTCATGAATGATAAACGAATGTAATTTCTGTGGCAGTGTCCTAGTTTAAGCTTCTTGCCAAATGAGCCGATGTTTGGAGTGTTTGGTCCTGTCCAGGACAGCAGGACGTTCTTTGCTCTCAGCTCTTCAGTCGCCCTTCGTTCAGACTGTTGCTTGTTCCGCTCTCTCTACTGTAGCATCTGTGCATACGAGTGCCAACGATCGATCCAGCTTCTCCTCTCCATTAGCACAATCTGTTGGCTTTCTGGCTATACGGAAGGCCCTGTCTTGTAACGGTTGCAGATTGGCACGTGCACTGACCGTTTGCATTCGTGGACCTCTGAAGCTTCTGTGTAACGCAGTCGACTGCATGACATGATGGACACGTTGAGCAGATTCTTCTCCCTCGCTATGTACAGAACTTTGATCTCACTATGCTGAAGTGTATTTTAAGACTGATATGTTTCTGCTTTTGTGTTGTTGCCTGTCATGTCTGTTTCAGAGTAGGTAAAAGTGTTTTTGTTTCACCCCCACCTCCCCGCCCTGCTGTATTTTTTTTGTGCACTGTAGGTCCACTAGGTGTTTGGCACTTTATTTGTGGCTCCCTGGCGTTTGAGCAGGGGCAGTTCTGTCCGATATGAATGCTGACTGTTTTACACCAGAGATATTTTAATGTAAAAGAAAAGATTAATGCTCTATTTTCCTTTGTAAATGATACTTTGGCCTGTCTTTATTTTGATCTGTTAAGATTTTAGGGGATGCAAAATTAGAAAGGGCTTACTCCAGTGCAGCTTGTGCTCTAGCTTTGGAAAGGAAGGGAGGGAGTTTTCCTGTGTTACCGCTGTCCTTGTGTTCCCCACTTCTTATGTTCCTCAGAGGAGGGAGACCTGAAAACTCATTAGAGGACAACTAAGATATGGGATGTTGTTATTACAATATCTAACTAGACAATGGGTATGATCAGAATATAGAACTGGGGATCTCGGGATGCTGGGAAACAACATGTGCTCCTGAACAACTCTGAATGTATGTCTGTCTGAACCCTGAACCTCATATGAAAGTCTTGCAGTGACGCGTATTGGCTTTAGTTTTTACCTGCAATCTCATAAACGTTGAAACGAAGCAGTTTGTATCTTTACACAAACTGCAGCTAACGGCACTGATGCTGCAGCCTCGCTTCGTGAAAGGAGCTTGAACTTTAAATTACTGATCAACATTTTTCCCCACAGATGCCGAAAACCTGAAGATGACTCGTTCATTTATGGTGGTTTAAAGCATCTTGTACTTGTCTACATTTCTGCTGACACTCGATGTCAGCGGTTCACGTACAGCTAATGCAACACTAGGAAAACACTTGATGTCAAATTTGGCAGCTAAAAGAAGTGAGATTTGTGCATCAGAGTTGACGTTGCATGTCTTTTTCCTGACTAAATGCTGAAATACGGAAAGAAAACTTGAGCTGTTTGGCCTTTCTTTTTCTTTTTAAACGTACGATGCACAGGTGATCTTGTAAACAGTTTAGTTTGTTTGTTCGGACTTGTTTGCTTGTCCTCTGAGACACCAGTCATGTACCTGCATGCACTCCTCAACAAAGCCTGTTCGTGTTGTGTTAAAACAGCAGTTAAACTGGATTTTGTCTCTGTGCAGAAACGGAAGTCATGACTTCAAAGATGTCTTACTTGGGACGATTACGGTTGAGTTGATGCTCTCTCTGTAATGCAGAAAGTTGCTGGTGTCAAACGCATCCCTTTAATAACATTGGGGTTTTCTAAATGACTGCATTTCATGAAACTTGTAAAATGATCTGGAAATACACAGTTTAAGTTCCACTTAGAGCTTATAGTGAGAAACGCATTATATCACTGTTGTCCTGTAAGTCGTAGTAGCAGACCTGTAGTTATTTATTTGTTGCCATGTGATTCTCTTCATGTGACCATTTGTTTATAAGATGAAAGAAAACTGACCATTAAATTGAATGTGGAAGACAGATTTTTCTCCCCACAGTCTTGATTTGCAGACTATTTAAAAATCATTTTACACCTTCACAGCATGTCGCTGTGGACATGCATGATGTCTCATTCCTGTTGTATATTGTCTTTGCTATCATTTTTCTATTTTGTAATCTGTATTTCCAAATGCAAAATTGAAAGGTTATTTTGGATATATGCATGCTTATGAAATGTTCAGAATGTTGCTTTCCACTAAAAATGATTCGAGCTTAAAAAAGTCATGTCTGTTACTTAAATCCAATGTTTGGCCTTATATGTAGCTTAGTTGATGTCTGCAAAAGATCAGTCTTGCCCCTGGTTATTATTTCTGTTATTTTAGGATGCTGTGAGTAAATCACACGATGGTTCAGACATACAAGCTTTTACAATCTTAGGATATCTGACAGATTTGGGTACAAAAAAAAACGCTTATAAACCCCTTTTTTTTGTAGCTTAAAGGTTTTTAGGTAGGTTTTTTTTTTAGTTATTGGACAGACAAAGTGGTTGTACACCTTGTTTTTTCTAAAACTATATATGGAGATATTTGAGGATGTTTAGTCTGGAGATTGTTGGAGCCAAAAACTCCCACGTAATGTTTTCAGGCCAAATTATTGTGTAAGATCAATATCCTGCTGTAGAAACTAGCCCCTTTCATTTTCAGCTTTTCACTGTTTGAGGTTTGCTGTTCCACTAAATCTGTTCTTCCCTCCACAGATTAAATGTTTCCGGTGCTACCGGCTGCAACACAATACCAAAGCAGGATCAATCTACTTCCAGTGCTTCACACTTCAGGACATTTTCATGAGATTCTAAAGCCCTAAAAGGTGGTTTTTAACTTCACCTGTCCCCAGAACTAAATTTACCACATTGTTTGGTTTATTAAGTCACGCAAATCTAAAAAGCAAATGTTTTTTAAAACTGGAAATACATGGCTGTCTGAGGAGCAAATCCAATTGGTACCCTCTACATTGGAAGCTAGTGTGCAGAAGTACTTCACCTTCTATGGGTGGTTTTGTTTGTTTGAAGATATGAGAAAGCACAAATGGATGCACATCTCTGTACAACACACACATTTTAAAGTTCAGCCCTAGAGATTATGCTCAGTGACTCATTAATTTATGGGAGCAAATCAGGAAAATCTGTAAAACTTGCAGGACTGTGACTCTTGGGACTGAACTGGTTGGCTCCTGGTATAGGCGACAGACGCTCTGTTTCAGAGATATGACTTGCAGTAAGATGTGGTGGAGCATCGTGACAGTTCTGACAGAAATATGGTCAACAAGACCACTGGATGAAAACACAATTTGTTCTGTTCTAATGAGTGTTTTTTTTGTTAAACCACTTTTCCGTAGTGATGGGAGCATCAGGGTAAGAGGAGAGGCAGATAACACTGCCTATGGGGGCAGTGTTATGATATTTGGTTGCTGCAGTTGGTCAGGCCAGTATGCGCTCAAAGAATGAGGTCAGCTGACTACCTTAATATCCCGAATGACCAGGTTATGCCAAGATAACAATGCCAGAATTTAATGGGCTCACACTATGAAAGACTGGTTCAGGGAGCACGAGACGTCATTTTCACACATGGATTAGCCACCAGAGTCCGGACCCATCGAGAATGTGCTGGAAAAGGCTGACCGTTTGCATTGACTCTACCATCAATGTAAGACCTTGGTGACAAATTAATGCAACACTGAATGGAAATAAATCTCATGACATTGCAGAATGCCACAGCGAATGCATGCCATAATCAAAACTAAAGGCGGTCTAATATTATAGAGTGCATGAACTCAGAAATGACCTTTGTCTTCTTTAATCCTTCAACTTTGTTCCTTTATTTTGTTAAAACAAATCCTGTTTTCATTGCCAAGAATGTATAAAGCTTTAAATATAACGATCTACACATTTTTAATTAGAAACTTTACTAAAGATGGTAGTAGTAATATCAACTTTACAAAATGCATATTTCATGCCGGTCCTGTGTATTCATTTACTTACAGTTTAGGCCTGATTGTTTCCACCAAATGTAGTGTTAAGCTCAATATTGATGTCATTTCTAAATATATGAAGAGATGTGGATCATTTTAAAGCCATTATGCCTCAATTTTGCCAATTCTAGTTACATTTTGAAAAATCAGCCCTTTACTTGCTGTCCGGATACTCAAAATGCAGCATCACGCTTTAAAAATAACAGTATGCACCACCATAATTTACTAAACCCCACATTTATTTGTTTATGACTGTTACATCTTTGCAGATGTGCATTTGGTAACATTAGTTAAGATGCACAATTCACACACTGCTTATGTGGCTGCTTCAACTTGGTCAGTTTTATCTTAAAACTAAGAAAGTTTCACATCAGGTGGCTCTTTAACCATTTTAATAGTTCTGACTTTCTTTCTTTTATGGAGTTCAGTTGTGTGTTGGAAAGAGTTCTGTTGGAGCTTGTTGGTTGTCATCAGGCCACCAGCTGGACTTGCTGGTTTCTGTAGGTGTCAAAGTCCTCTGGAAGGGTGTCTAAAAAGAGACGGTGGACATTTATGAGAAAAATTTACATTACAAATTTGCATTTACATATATTTATTTTCACTGAGAAGGAAGGTACGCTAACTTTATAAGCTGAAAAGTTAGATTTTAGTTTAAGCACACAGTGTTATAAGGGTAGGCAGCTCTGGTCCTGGGGAGCTGCACTTAATAAGCAGACTTTTGCAGAGCTTGACATCAAACTCTGCATAAGCAGCAAGAACACTCGCAACACTCAAAGGAGTGCAGCTCTCTCGGACCGGACTTGCCTGGTGCAGAGGAAGAAGTGTGTGGAGCAGTGTTTGGACTTTGTCCAGTTTCGCTCTTATTGCTCACCATTGCAGCGATAACGCAGGTTGGCCCAGATGATGTTCTCTTGGGAGAAGCAGAAAACTCCAAGTCGGCCTCCTCTCATTGTGGCATCTATGATGACGCCTGTATCCGCCACCATCTGAGGACCCTCATAGAAGCGAACTCTGTAAACCAACACAGCAGAAAAGCAGGTCTTCAGTGTTTTTTTGATGGCTTTGTGAGCTGGCGGCATGGGTTACCCATGCATGACATGGCTTAGTCTGTTAGAAATATGGCAGTCTTTAAAAACAGAACAGTTTTAATAGATTTCTGTGAAAAAAGGAGTAAAGTCATCAAATTTTGGTAGTCCTCTAATTTTTCCTTGCAAAGAGTTGCATTTGGAGCTGATTTATCTGGAGCTGACAAAAATACTCAACTAAAGGTGGATCATGATCGCAGCCAGGAAGCATCTCCAGAAGCAAAGGTCACAAATTCAACTTAACACAGAAGAAATTTGATTTTCTAGTTTCTTATTAAACACACGGAAATGAGTCCTCTGCTTTTAACTTGTCACCGGTCACACTGGGAGCAGTGGGATGCGCCTCCTCTAGGGTTAAGGGCCTTGTTTGGGGCCCCACAGTGGTTCATCTCTGTTGTCAGGAAAATATCTGTATGCATTTCCCTACATTATCAGCGTTAATGCTTAAGTTGTATGAGTACCTGATGTAGCCATCAGCTGGCCGGTGTTGGAGGAACCAGCGGTACGATGTCTTATCTTTCCAGCCAACATTGCGAGAGTCTTTCCACAGGAGTTTCACCTGGTCGCCGGTGTCACCGGTGTGCCACAGAGCATTCCTCAGGTTCTCCCCTGGACCCGTGTTGGACTTTACTGCCTGTTTAAAATCATAAATAAGAAGTTTGTGTCCGAATGTGCACCCTATGCCTTACATAGTGCCCAACATAATGGACATGCCATTTTGTAGAGGTGTCTGAATGTACTTTGAGGAAAAAATAGGTGTGTATGTGTGTTCAGCTGTAAACTACCTTCAGTTGTATGCCAGGTTCTGCCACAGCTCTGAATGGGTTTGCCTGCCAGTAGATCTGTTCCACCTGCTTCCACATGACCACGTAGAAACTGGAGCTGTCCTGGTAGCCGAAGATAAACCCAGCGTAGTCGTCATCCGTTACCGTATTTACGTGAAACGTACCTTCAAAATCCACGCCGCTGAATGCGGTGTAACCTGCAGGGTGGATTGTTGCATACAGATAGCAGATGTGAAATAAAGGACACATAGAAGCTTTAAATGTAAAAGGACACTTACCCACAGCCAACCCAGGGTCACTGTTCATGGTCTGAACTATTTCTCTTCCCTGCAGAAACAGAAAAGTTAAGTAAAAATGAAGCTTGGCTGAATGTTTTCTGGCACAAAATGCTCTGGTTTTTCCCACCTGGTTAAGCACCACCCAGTTGGGGTCAATCTGTGCATCTCCTTCAGGGTCCAGAACCACAGTCTGGTACTCTCTGAAGTCGGTCAGCGTGACCTCAGCATTCTCCGGACAAACATCAATGTTGTCGACTATGGTGTCATTGTCAAAATCCTTCTCACACACATTACCCACACCGTCCCCTGTACGAAGGGACAGATAGATTTTCACATACTTACTGATTATGAGGAAAAATTATTTCAGCTTTGATTTATCTGAAGCGCTTCCCACCATCAGAGTCCTCCTGCAGAGGGTTGGGAATCAGGCGGCAGTTGTCTGGACCAGGAGGCAGCAGGTCTGGGATGCCATCGTCATCATCATCATCATCACACTCGTCTCCCTTTCCATCTTTGTCGGTGTCCAGCTGAGAGCTGTTGATGACGGCTGGGCAGTTGTCCCGGGAGTCTTGGTGACCGTCGCCATCACTGGAGAACATTGGAGTTGGTGCAGATTTAAACACATTTTAGATAAGTACGTGCAAAGTTACCAATGAGGATGCACATTACCTGTCTTTGTTGGTATCACAGGGGTCTCCAATCAAGTCATTGTCTGCATCCGTCTAAGAAAAAGAAGCAGTTGTTGTTGTTGACGTTTTTTTGAGGCTTGTGATATAGCGGTGACTGTCTGCATCACAGCAATGTCCCCAAGAAATGATATTATCTCATCTTACACGACAAGCTGGTTTAAATGCTCTCAGCTTTAGAGACATTGTGTTTGGAAGATTTACTGATTTACTTTATTTTTGTAGTCCTCATACTTTTATTTCCTTTACATACTTTTATTTGTGTATTATCATTTCTGGGTCTGTTTTTTCTTTGCTGGTTTGTCTTGTTGGCATAGCAACCTTTTTGTTTTGTTACCTCCCCAAGGTATAACTTAAAATACTATAGAAGAACCTTATGGACATGTTCAGGAAATCTCAGACATGGAATAAGGAACAAGTGGTTAAATCTCTGGTATGATCTGGATCACAATAAGAGCTTCTAACTCAGGCATAAAAGACAAAACTTCATTGGCTTGGTGGAGGAATGTGCTTCCTGTGTACTTCCAGTTTAGCTTTTGTTTTTGTACAGTACTGCTCAGTGTATGAAAAGTGTGATGTAAAAAGATGATAGATGGAGGAGCATTTTCTCCTGACTCCATGCTAATGAGCAATGCTTCCACCTGGTCAGGGTTGGGAACATAAGGACAGCTATCGCAGGCATCTCCCACTTTGTCTCCATCGCGATCTTTCTGGTCAACATTGGGAACCCTTTTGCAGTTATCCAACGGATTAGGGATTCCTGTCGTTAAAGAGAACATCAGTAAATAAACCAGATGCCTGTAATCACGTGTGTGTGAGGAACAACACTAATATCATCCAGATAAGCAGCTTTACATTTATAACATCCGGTCTTTTAGGGCCAGAATCCTGCAGGGTTTCTACAGCAGGTCCCCGTTCCAACACACCAGATTCAAGTTAATGAGTCAAAAATTCATAGGCAGGTGGATACGTTTTGTTTGAGTCAGGTGGGTTGAGGCAGGGACATGTATAGAAAACCTGCCTATGACTCTCAAGGTGCTTTAAATTAAGTTAATTAGGTGTCGCAAAAAAAAGAACAAAGATGTTTTTGTTGTTAATTTGTTAAGGTAATTGATGTGCAGATCTCTCACCATCTCCATCAATGTCTTCATCACATTCGTCACCAAATTTGTCGACATCTGTGTCCTTTTGGTCATTGTTTTTGACTGCACGGCAGTTGTCGCAAGCATCACCAAAATCATCTTCATCAATGTTCCTCTGGTCCACGTTAGGCACCAGCACGCAGTTGTCCTGCAAACACGGTGTTTTAGTTTCTGCACGAAATCAAGTGTAACTACGATTAGGCACATCCACCTGTGTGTGTGTGTGTGTGTGTGTGTTTATGTTTGGACACGAACTTGTGTGTTGGGGATCCCATCCCCGTCTGCGTCTTCATCACAGGCATCTCCAATTCCATCACTGTCAGCATCCTCTTGGCCAGAGTTGGGCACAGTGAGACAATTATCCTGCAAAGACAAGTGTTTCCTGTCACTTTGTGTACAAACACATCCACAAACTACTCATAGAGTTGTTTTAAAACCATCATTTGATTTTTAAGGTCTTGTTTTTGCATACGTAATGCCTCTAAAACACTTGCAATGCTGATGATCACATGCATTGTTTTACATCTGTGGGAAACTCACCTTCTTGCAGTTCATCTCTGGACAGTTTAGTTTCTCATCAGGAAAACCATCGATGTCAGTATCACGACCACAAAAGTAGCCGTTACCAGCCCATCCAACTCCACACTGTGTTGATGGAAGATGTTTGATGCTTTATAGTCTGGTTTTATTAAACTAAAGCTAAAACACTTCTGAGATTTTGAAATTCTCACAAGTATTTTGATCGCTTTGATGGTTTATTGAAGTGAAAATGTGACAACTCTGACTGATTTACCTGACATTCGATGGTCCCCTCTCGATGGACGATGCACTCAGCGCTGGCGTGGCAGGGGTTGGGCTGGCCGTTCCCACAAGCCCTCTCCGGCTTACAGCCTCGTCTTTGATCACCGGCATAACCAGGCTTACAGGGACCACACCTGAACGAGCCCTAATTAGACAGAAGCATAAACACGATGCACACAGTCATAAGACAAGCTTGTCTTTTTACTGCTGATGCAAAATATCCCAAAGTGTAACAGCATACTGCAACGTAATGAATCCACCCATGTTTTAGAAATTTAGTGAATAAAGAATTAAAATAGAATATAATAGATGAAAACAAAAGAACAGTATGCTTTAGTCGGTGGTAAAATTATTCAATTAGCTTAAAAGATTGTTCTTTAATACTGACATCTGCAATAGAAACAGCAAAAATGGCTGCAGGGTCTGTTTTCATCCTCTGTGTGTGATTATGGGATCTGATCAAACATATTTCAGAACAACTGCTTAATAAGAGGAATTAATGAGCTCACATTGTGTGAAAATAAGTTTACAAACAAGATTTACTTTTGTTCTAACAAGAAATGGAGGGGAAAAAGTTTTATTAGGAAAGTTCAACAAAATAAGTTGCAGTTAAAATAATGAATTTATTAATTCTGCAATAACAGACAGCATTGCACATTAGGAAAAAATAATTCTGCCTGCTTTATTCTACTGTCATCAAAAGATTAACTAAAATAAATCTTTCTTCATTATAATTAGAAGCATTTTTTACAGGGAACATAAATCAGAGCAAATACAGAAATCAGTTTATTAAGCTACAAACTAATGAATCATCGTGTTTTTTTTACATTTATTTTATTATTTATTTTATATTATTTACAACACAATTTCCTTGAGAAAAAGATAGTTTTGTTTTGTTTTTTTGCCTCTAAATTCAAATGCTTGTTTGAAAGATTGCTGAGAATTTTCTTTATTTTCTCTTTTTATATTCAACATTTGCGTGAATTATATGGGGGGAAAAATCAGCAAGTCTTTAAAATAAAAGGTGTCCTTAAATCATTTTGTCTGTGCAAAAAGTTCCTTTATTTACAGCAGTTTGCTGTTGTACTCACAGGTGTGTTCATACACACAGAGTTCTCCACGCAGCCATGGTTGGGACCTTCACACTCGTTGATATCTTTACACACCTTAAGAAAACCAACAGGAAAATAAAGCATTCAACAACTATGATGAGGCAAAAGTAAAGCTAAATGGATTAAATAAAAGTAATTAAAGAGATATTTAGACAATCTGGTGATTATTTGTTAGATATTGTGCTGTTAAATGATGTGGTCATCTTTCAAAGTACTCAAGGACAATTTACAGGCCAAACAAGCAAATAAACAAATTATTTAAAATGTATACAAAATAACAACATCTAATCAGTTTGATAAATAATAAGTTACATGGTAAACATCAGTCTAAAGAGATGATTTTAATGAAGGATTCAAAGGCAGAAAAAGACTCACAGATTATGATTAATGTTCTTAATAAGATCTATAGCTTTATGAATAGCTGTAGTGAATTAGCCGTGCTAGTTGTCACCTGTTTGTTGGCGGTGGCGTAGGCAAGGCCGACACCCTGGACCTGAGGTCCGGTGTATCCTGCCAGACATGAGCCACAGCGGAAGCCAGGAGAGGTGTTGATGCAGCGAACACCCATGTGGCAGGGCATCACCGTGCACTGACAAGACACACAGACACACACTTCAGCATCAAACAGATGGTGCTTTCACTTATACGTCCACTCATTTGACCCCTGCTGTGTGATTATAAAGAGAAAGAGAAGTTTACCTCTCCCATTCTGACACATTAA
This sequence comes from Pseudomugil gertrudae, assembly GCA_037177535.1. Lineage (NCBI taxonomy): Eukaryota > Metazoa > Chordata > Actinopteri > Atheriniformes > Pseudomugilidae > Pseudomugil > Pseudomugil gertrudae. The sequence goes on from JBAMHV010000015.1 coordinate 4,649,561, forward strand.
ACACGTCCAACAAGAGTCCAACATTTTTTAATAAATACTATGTGGTAAGTCTGGCTTTGAACAGATAAGTAAGGCTACTTTTAAACCATATTTTAATTTTACTCTCACTGACCTTTGTTTGGTCACACAGCACAGTTTTAAATAGAGTAGTCTGCAAAAGTTTTCCTTCCTTTCTTCATATGTTGCTAACTGGTGTAGAAACACGTTTTCCTGATTTTCCTTTATTGCTTGAATGATTCACAGGGTTATTGATTTAATGAACAAAACAAAGGCGAACAGAAAAACTGAAAAGGTCTTTTAACTGAAAATTAGTGTTATAAATAAAACAGCAAATATTCAAAGAAATACTTTAAAAGAGAATCTGACCCACAGCTTAAGATGGAAAATATTAATAAAAGACGGATGTGTCAATTTCTGAGCACAATAATGTAAAATAACATAAATACTGTGGATTTATTGGAGCTTGTATCAGTGAATTAGCTGTAGAGGTGTTTAGATGAGGCACGCTGCTTAGAAAAGACATGTTTTATTTAGAAAAAAGGATCCGACTTGGTTTAGTGTCTCCTTTTGCTAAAAAGTCTGGAATTGACTATTTTTAGACAGCCTGCATCTCCCACTTTTTAATTATAAAAAGGTGTTCAATCCATATTATGTACTTTAAGCTGCATCAGACTGAAAATAATTTCAGTATGTTAGCTGTAATCATTTACTTGAATGAAGAAACAAATGAAAGTTGCTCATTAATCATCTTTGTGTACCTCGTCCACATCAGTACAGTGGGTGCCGTTACCGTCCATGCCGTCAGGACAGGGTCCACATTTTGTACCCTGAGGGGTCTCCTTACATTCCACACCGGGGTGGCAGGGATTGGGAAAACAGGAAGGATGAGTTGGAATTCCTCCCATCCCTGAGGAGAGAGGAGATCAGCTGTGTCCTGGTTTGGCTCAGAAGTCTCTTATTTCTGGTTGTACTGATATTTTATAGGTTCTTCTATTAGATACTGTGTTTTATCAACTTTATATGATCATGTGATGCTCATATTTTGTAGATTATGGTCTTGACGGTTTAAAAAAAAATCCTGGGAAAAAATATTTGGATCTAAGATATAAATAAACCTGCTTTCTAACAGTGTAAAACATTAGCACCCAAGCAGCTAATTTCATGATGAAGGAGGCTTATTAACTCACCACATGCTTCACATTCCATCACTGTGTTCTTCAGGAACACTATCTCCTTAATCTGTATGATGTCAATAGATTATTTACCCCCACAAAACACGACACACTGCAGCAACAATCTGAACATGATCAAGTTTGGATATAATCACCATCATTTAAGTCCTTTCAAATGGCAAAAATGCAACTTATTCAAGGTCAGACTTTGTTAACGAAGATGTTTACCTGTTGTTTCAGCAACTCTTTAATCTCAGCCAGAGCCAGGTTAGTCATTTTAATCTGACTGATGATCTCCCCATCTGGATTTAGACAAAAACACAAAACATACAGCGATTTATTGTTTTAATCAGGTACGTTTACTCTCCTAAAGCAGCACACAAATACACCTTTAGCATGTTATTATATGTTGATAGAGTTTCCTGTTGGCAAATTCTCATAAAATAACAGAATTCATATTTTCCTTTCAGATGCAATCCTTAGTTTCAGCGATTTGTCCACAGATTTAGTATCCGTGTCAAATTTAGCTCACTAAAAACAAAGAAAACTGCCGTTATGAGTCTGCTTTTGAGTAATAAAAGTCTGTATGCATCTGTGATTATTAGTAATGCACCAAATCTTTGTCTATACAATCATTTGGACCAAGAAAGGACTCTAGCTAGCAAGCTAGTGAGCTATCTATCTATTGGGATGAGAACCAAGTGATGTTACAGCAGCAAATACCATTTTAATGTTTCTGAACATCATTCAGGTGAATGGAGAGAAAGCTGTACTAATGTGTATAATCAGAAAGGTTGTAGGGGCTGAAAGTTTGAGATTTTCCCTCATTAAATCTATGAACACTGACTTTTATTCTTTCTGAACACATGAGGGCAGCATTAAGTCACTGTGGCATGGCTGCAGCTTGGACCAGCCATCACACTTAAAATATTGCACTTCATTTGCAGGGGTGGATCTAGAGAAAATAAATGGGGGGCCGGCGGGGGTCACAGACTGGGAAAAGGATCTTGCTTCATCTGTAACCCAATAAAACTTGTTTTGAGCCAAATCACAACTGTTTTTAATTCAGTTTTACACTTTCATCGCACCTGGTGGTTCAATAATCTTCACATCCTCTTAAAACAAACAGTATGTTGTATGAAAGCTGCATAATGGTAAAAAACACAGTGTTGATGTAGAACATATAAAAGTACACTACACTACATATAATAATGTCCCGTCGCTCCACCGCATCATCACCGCTTCCATCTTCTACACCTTTACATTTCCTTTAAAGGATTTCTCATCCATTCATTACAAGTCATTACATTATGCAAAACATTTGTTTTCTTATGGTTTCTCATGCATTGTTTTTCCATTATATTGTCAATATTCCGTTTTTTATTTAACCCCTTATGGCCTGACGTATCATATTTGATGCATTTTGTTTCTCAGACATTTCGCATCACTGTTGTTCAACATAAGAGGCTGGTCTCCTGCACTTTGGTAAATACCAGAAAGCAGATTACACTATAATAATTTTGAACCTATTCTATTGTAATAAAAAGTAAATATGAGGACATTTTTTCCCAGATTTAGTTAAGGGATTTAATAAATTTCTAATAGGGTTAAAAATGTAAGATAGGAGAGAAAACACATCTGACTGAAACTAAAGTACAGAAAATAAAACATGAACACACAAAAATGCTTAAAAATGGTAAATACCTCATTAACGTAATAAATGTTCAAACCAGATTGGCTTTCAGAATCTCATTTTTCTGTGGAGGCTTTGTTGTCTGAACATCTGGGACCAGAAATCCACTAGGGAGTAAACACAGACATGTGGAGGTGGTCCTGCACTAAATGATCCCCCCTTTGCCTGATACCACAGACGGGCATTCCTCAGCCACCGCTGGTCCTGTTTCAATTCATGACCCACGCATTCACTCGAGTCTGCGATATTTTGAATCCAGCTGCAAAAATGATTTTCCAGATATGGACTGACACAAAATTCTCTGAAAGACACAGTTTAAGTGGGCTCACAAGTTCACAGAGATTAAACTTAGTGGACTTTCTGGCTACAAGCGCTCTGGGATTGATATCAGCAGCTTCCTCTGGTACTTATCCAACCATCAAACAGTACACCTAAATACAAATACTAAAAATGTTTTATAAGTGAAACTTAAAAGTTTAATTCATATGATAAAATACTCAGTTATTCAAATCAGAACACTAATGAAGCCTTTGGGTTAATATAAGCCAGCAGTTAGTTTATCAGAGGTATACTTTTAAATGGTTAAAGTCGTATTTATGACCTGATGAGTCCACTATCAGGTCTTCCAGCTCTACTGATGGTTTGTGGACATCTGGCTAACATCTAGGAGCCAAAACCTCAACTGTGTTTATCAGCTTTGATGAGCAGTGAGCAACGTGTCCAGGGTTCGGTTCTGAGCAGAACATGTATTAAGATATTTTAAACCTAAAAAAGGCCACATGATGTAACCATAAATAATACTGCTGAGTCTAAAGTTACAGATGTGGGGTCAAACAGCGAGCTGGACCTTTGTTTGGCTGGATGTAGCTTCATAGTCAGGTTGCAAGTCTGCGCAGTGTCCACCTTTTCTAAAGAAATGTCCATTATAGCTGCTTCAAAATGACAGATATGTTAAAACCATGATGCTGTGTAAGTTCAGGTGAGGTTGAATCTGTGACGCTCAAACTGTTTATCTTAATTAACCCCAATGCTGCCCCCTGCTCAGCCACCGAGCCCCTTCCCCAGAGGAGCTGCATAAGGGCACAAAATGCAGGAAATGTGTTCTTCCCATTAGCAGCAACTCTGTTTACTGGATGAATTTCCCAGCAGAAAGAAAAGATAGAGGAAATAAATCACTCTCCCTGCTTATCGAAGGGTGAAAACCAGGACATCAGAGGGAACACACTAATTGTTTTACCTTACTGTTTATTTTACCATTTGCACATTAAGTTACCCCTTTACGAGACTATCTTGTATCTTAGCTGTATAATGAGGTACTAGTTTTAACGATAAATAACTAAGTAAGTAAGTAAATAAATGAGGCGGGATGTGTATAGAAGTTTTTTTTCTGCACTTACACACACAATGTGCCTTTCTTAGTTTTCATCAAACTTGACACAATCAGCAAAATTCATTAAATCTGTTTCAAAGAGATCAACAAGTGTTAGTTTGTTTCACAGCTAGTAAGATGATTGTTACTGTTACAACGGGTGCCTTGTGTCAGTTTATGAGAAGCAGAAAGACAGCCCTCACCTCTCTGTCCTGCGACAGCATGCCCTCCCAGGTAGAGCAAACAGGTAAGCTCCAGAAACCACAGCATGCTTGGATCTGTTGGGCTACAGCAGCTTCGTCCTCCTCTCCTGCTCCTTCCTTCAGCCCAGTCTCAGTGCTCCTCCTGCAAAGCACTTGGAGCGTTTCCTCCTCTGCTTTGGTTTTTATTCCCCTGCCGGCAACCCCCCCCCCTCTCCCGGTTTACATCTCCATCATCCCTTCCCCTAAAGCTCCGGCAGCTTGATCACACGACTTACCGGTAACTGTGTGTGATGAGAACATCAGGTTTTTTTCTACTCTTGGCACAGACATCAACGATGCTCACATGAATGAAGATCAGTTTTGTGGAAACTGACATTAATGGCTGCTTAAGGCAACTGTGAAAACAGTCCAGGAGTAGTTTGGCTACTGCTTTTGGCCAGTTTTTATCCCTCAGCTGGTTGGAAGGGTTTGTTTTCTCACACTTCTTGTGCTTTTGCTCAATTTTTATCATTATATATTCACATTATATATAATAGTTTTGTTGTTAATTTGAGATTCGGTTAATCAGAGTATTAATCTAGAAAATGGCCAATTGTTTTTTATTTTATTGTGTCTTTCAGTGTAAAAGCTCAGAATTGGAAAAGGTTGGACTCTAACTCCCAGAGTGCAGGGCAAGTCATCAGCAATTTATAACAATTTTTCCTGGAAACAACTCCAAGATAATACAGAATACCTATAAATCTGCTTTTACTCATTGATGGACCAAGTGTGTGTGATGTACACCACATAACAAATAAAAAAATAATGATTTGTTTACATGAGACTTTAATGACTCGTGTTATCTTCAGATTTTTAAAATTATTCTGGTCTTAATTTGTTTCCCAATTTGCTTCTTCATGTGCTCCTCAATAACATGTTTTATTCTGAGGATTTCATTTGCTGCTGTAAAGCTGCAACATTTCTCTTGTCTGACCTGATCTATCTATTTAAAAACAAGTGTTTATATATCTGTTCTCTGTAACTGCAGCCACGCTTTTATAAGATTCATGCTTTCTCTTCAATATCATTACTGCTCGGTTTAATCTTCTATTAAAATGGGAGATAAAGTGAAGAAAAGAACAGAAAACTTCATCATCAGTGAAATAATTCTTACAAAAACACTTTTTTCCTTCAACTGTGAATAAATAAATATGCAACTCTGACATCTATGGAAACAGATTTTATATCCAGACTGTTTCTCATGCAACCCTGTGTTTACAGGATGATTACAACTGCATCTGAAGTCCTGTGTGTGTGTGTGTGTGTGTGTGTGTGTGTGTGTGTGTGTGTGTGTGTGTGTGTGTGTGTGTGTGTGTGTGTG
>JBAMHV010000015.1:4662384-4678564 GCA_037177535.1 Pseudomugil gertrudae
GGAGAGAACCCACGCTAACACGGAGAGAACCCACGCTAACACGGAGAGAACCCACGCTAACACGGGGAGAACATGTAAATTCCACACAGAAAGATTCCTGGTTGGACACCCGCCCCAACCAGAGCTCGAACCAGCAACCTTTTTGCTGTGAGGCCACAGTGCTGACCAACTGCGCACCGTGCAGCCAAATGAGTTACATTGTTATTGATTGCACTCTGGAGGTTTTGCTTCACTTTATTTCTATTGTGAGTTTTTGTGTTTTGAATTTGAACCATTATTAGGACATGTCACATAAATGGACTTTTAGAGCACTTTTCCAGTCATGTGGACCACTTTAGGCTACACTCATATCCTAATAGGCACAAAGGGGGCAACTTGGGGTTCAGTGTCTTGCCCAAGGACACTTCGGCACATGTAGGCTCGGGGGAAGCCTGAATCCATCCCCCAATCTTCCAATTAACGGACAACCGCTCTTCCTCCTGAGCTGCAGCCACCCAAATGTTCAGTGTTAAAAATTTAAATCATTATATTCAAAGTATGATATAACTGAATGCATACATATTTTCTATGAATAAGGAGTTATTGTTGTAGAGCTGCACCAGATCAAGACGTGACCAAAAATCTTCGACAACAGGTGGAAGAGGGTGTCGTAGTGAGACTGGCGCTCGGTGTGAGAGCAATATGATCCAGAGAAATGTCATCCTGCCTATAAATACATTCTGCTAAAGTGCTCTTCCTGCCTTGCATCTGTCAGGCCTGTCGTGACCTCTGACCCCACACCCACCTCTCCTGTCTCCAACCTGAGGATTCATTCATGTGCTCTTAGAGCATGTGGTGTGAACTAAAAGTCTCTGACACATGCATGGGGGAGGGAATAACAAGTGATCTGGTAAATGTTGTCAACAGGAGTAATTTGACTGTCAAATTTCAGGTATGAAAACGAGGTGAAGGTGCTTTCATGCTCGCAGCCAGCCCAACGCAAAACTCTCTGAGGCCGAATAACTATCGTGTTCACTCAAATACAACTCTGCCTGTTAATATGAAGAATGTCATTCATTTTACTTTGCTGGGTTAAACATATACAGTTTACAGGTAAATGTTACAATTTATTGCATTAGATAAGGATGCTGCTAGGTAACTCATCTTCTGACCATTGAAAAACATGCATATTTATATCATTATATAATATTCAATTCAATCACTGGAGCAACATGACCAAGAAAAATCTGGGCAATGATCACGTTTTAGCTCCATCCTCCAAATACATGCTAAATTAATTTATCTCAAACTGCTTTAAAAAGACACAAAAACATCTCAGCCTACTTAATCAAATTTAGATGTGCTTGATGACGTTTCAACTTAAGTTTTAATTTGATTTAAAAGTACGCAGCCAGTGCCCCGTTCTCATGAAGGTGGATTTTCATGCTTAGCTGCTAGTGCTTTATATTTTATATTTAAAGTTTATATAACTAGTAGAAGTCACTGAGGCTTAAAAAAAGTGCAGCAGAGAGGCTTTGGAGGCACACTGACTCGCTCTATTTCAGGCTCTTCTATTTATTGCTGGTATGCACCGGCCTCTCAGGTTTCATTCTCCTTCAGGCCCTGTTGCTCAAAGGGGTTAAATCTCAGACTATCAACCCAAATCTGAGAGGTTTAATCTCCTCTGGTGGTTTCCAACAATGTAAAAGAGGTCATGCTGCACAGGACAGAATGTGTGCAGAGCTGCAGAGTTAATGTTAGAGGTCATGTTTTGTTAGGATAAGGAACTAGGAAACAACTTAAACACAAAGTGTTTGCAGAGCTGTCCAGTCAGGACTCCCATCTCACAAAAATGTCTTCAATTAACAATAATGCAAAGTATCACAGCAGTTCAATCATCATTTCAAAGTATTTCAGGGAATATCAGTGAAATTACAGCCCTTAAATGTATTCATATAGATGGATTTTACTTAATTCAGACATGCTTAAATGTGGCGCAAGCTGCGTGGATTCATATTATATTATATTTTAATAACCCGTATTGATTATGAGCCAACAGAAAAGTCCCAAACACTCACCTGGTTCATATTTGAGGTAGAGGATAGACACGATGTAATAAGCAAGATCAAACACGGGAAACATTCCCATTTTGGAGAAAGCCTGGGTCAAATCGCCCAAATTAAGAAGTGCCAGCACGTTGTCCATGTTGGCTGTTTGATGAGCAGAATCCCTCTGTTTGTCTTTTTATTCCAACTGCGCTGTCTGGATCACAAGCCCCCCCAACCCGATGTCCACCGACTCTCCACCAAGCCCCCCGGTCTTAACAGTGAAAGCTTGTGACACTCAAGCCCTCCTATTAATACCACTCATGTCCACAGCCTCAGCATCATCGTCTTCCTCATCTGCGCTGCGTGCCAGCTGCGCGCGCTGCAGGTTCAGCTGTCTGAACTGGAAAACAAAGTCCTTTTTCTCCTGTCTTCATGCGAAGTGGGCCACGAGGCATTGCAAGAGGTTCAATACAGCTGGGAGATGCAATAAAGCTCCGAAAATGTGTCACTGCTTAATACGAGCAAAGATTAATGCAGCCGGTAATAAAAACACGCCATAATCCGGATCATAGGACCGATGATCGTCTTCAATCCCAACGTTTGGCGTTTTGCAGGTGACACAGACGGAGCTGGGATGGAGAATTGCTTTATGATAACCAGAAACGCACATCTGTGTGTATTTTTATAATACAATTAGCGTATTTATTTATTTTTGCATATCTCTAACATAGGCTATAATACCAAGAGTGCTTTCTGGCACCACAAAGGGGCGCCAAGTGAACATAAATAAAAGGCCACACAAGCTCTTATTAGCATTTTATTTTTAGTGTATTCCTGCTGTGTCCTAATTACAGATGTATTCATTTTCAACCATAATAATAATAAATTTTGTTGTTTTCTAGAGCATGAATGAGCCTCTTCTTTATTCAATAAGAAGAGTGGAATGAGTAGAGTATAAATTATGGTCTTAAAGTATTTTATTTGATTGACACTAGCTGAGTTTTATTATGTAAATTATTCATTAGGACTTTTCTGAATTCTTACGAATGCTTTTTAATTGTATTTGAGGGGAAAACAAATTATCTCGAGTTAAAGTGTACGTGAACAGTAGCTGCTTTTGGTTTTAATATGTAGATAATTAAGTAGATAATTCATAATTGAATCCCTGGGTTACTGTTCGGTTATGGACATGCTTGGTGTATTTATTGTATGGTTGGACCATCTAACGCACAAAACACAGAAACGGATATCGTTATCGTCAGCATACTAGAATGTGATTGGTCACATTTCTGATTGCGTCAGGAACACGGAAGTAGTGATTCTGACGGGAACAAGATGATCGGAGATCTGTTAATATTCGGGTGATTTATTCATTTATTACAGACTTTATATTGTCAAACATTTTTTCTTGTGAATTGTGCGTTTTATTTGCGTTGCTGTGTATCATTTTAATGAGAATATTTCCGCGTATCACACGACATGCTAACCATCTCTGTGCTAATGCCAGCTCAGCAGCTAATAACGTTAGCTCATCAGATGAACAACATTAACTCTCACAACATTTCTGTCCTTTTAGGACTCTACTGGTGAATGCAGGGGCGGTGCTGAATTTCAAGCTGTGAGTATGAAAGTTAGCTACTTCCTAAACCTTTCATGTATGTACACGTAAAGTTGTAAAGCTCTATTAACTGATAAACTGGATGTTTTGCAGAAAGAGGAAAGAGGCGCAGGGATTTGGAGATGATTCCGGAGCACCATCAACAGGTGTGAAACATATACAAAATAGACTAATTATTTAAAAATATAGGGTAAATTACATGACAAAACATTTGGCTGATTGTTTAAAATATTGTTCATGTTGTAATTATTCAATGTTCCCTGGGAAATAATTTGTCCTAGTATTCCTAAGGACTTGTTTCTGCCGCTTACCCAAATATTTTTGTGGACTATTTAAACTGTCACATGCCAATACCCCCACCTCCTCCTACAGTTGTGGCCTCCCCCAGCAGGACATCTGTAAACCCTGCTGAAAATATTCAGGATGGTCTCAAAGAATAGACATATTCACCTAGCTTCATGTTTTTCTTTAATGAGGTCCGGTTAAATTAGTGGGGAGAAAGCCAAAAGCAGTACCATGTCCATGTCCTGGGTGGCCAGGAGTAGCAAACTGAAGACTCTTGATGAGGCAGATGGTTTCATTTAACATCCTAATTTTATTAATTCATTTTCTGTACTGCTAAATCCAACTCGGTCTGAGCTCAGGGGGTTGAGCTTATTCCTAGCAGGCAAGAGACAGGGGACACCCTCACCAGTCCATCACAGACATTCAAAAACATTTTTTATTAATATTATTTTATCTGTAACTTTTGCTCTGACTATTTCCTGCTGCTGTTTTTAGGTGACAACATCAGAGAATTCCTCCTCAGCCTCAGATACTTTCGGATCTTCATCGCCTTGTGGAATATTTTCATCATGTTCTGTATGATCCTGTGAGTAGCCCTTTGTTAGTCCATGTACACGCTTTCTCTGCTCCACAGGGATATAGCTGTACTAAACTTTTGCGCTGTGACACTGGGAAGGCTGGGTTGCAGCGGTGGAGGCTGAATCTAATCTGATTTTATTCAAAGTTTGTTAAAGAGGGCTTTAAACTCTTCTAACCTGCTGAATGTTTTCTTTCCTTATAGACTGTTTGGATCATGATCAAAGTGTGCAACGAGTGGATGTCCACCAAAATGTTCTACAAACTTCTAAACATTGGACTTTTCTGGTAATTTAATTGCAGTTACGCTCCATTTTGTTTGTATAAAAATATTTTCCCTCTTTCAGGCTGTTCAGGACCCAATGAATCGTTACATTTTTATCCTTTTTACTTTAGCTGTAGTTGTCCCGTCTTTTTCTGGCATTTGTTAATATTTTCTTTATCACCTTGATTATTTTTACCAATATTACAAACATCCTTTATTTTTCCTTTTGCCTGCACATCCGTCACATCAACTGGATTAAACTGGATTACATCGATGTTTTGTCCTTGATAATTTCTGCACCGCTAAGTGAAAAATGTTGTTACGTTTTCCTCTATTGTGGGACATATGTGCTGTAAGTTTATACAAATGCACTCTATTGTAAATGTGTTCATATTCATAATAAAATAATTTTTCTAATGTAATTTATGTCCTAGACTGTTGAAATATGAATCCACATATTGTAGTGTAACGTTGTATATGCTGTACATAAAAATCTACACCTGGCAACCAAAGTTAAATAGTTCCCCGGACTCCTTTAGTCTGAAGTAACTTGTGTGTGTTTGTTTAAGATTAAAGGCAGAAATTGAAAATGTGTTTATGTAAAGGCATATCAGATGATTTACTGTTTATTTATCACATCCACTACACGACGACAACACATTTCCCACAATAACATACTTATTACCTACATAATTACCAGTTTGTTTACATTGAAAAAACACAGCAGACACAATATTCAGAAAAAAAATATTTTAAGTTATTTCCGATGTTTAGAAACACAAAACAGTAAAAATAGTGTATTCACATTCTATACAAGCAGTTTGAAAAACAATGCAACAAAAACATTTTTAATTCTCAGCCTGTGTGTGTGTGTGTGTTTTACTAATTAGTTCAGCTGCTGGATGGGAAATAACACCGCATTAGAAAAGGTGTTTCTAAATGTTGCTTTTACTTTGTTTACATCACGTTTGTATGATAATGCAACAATAGTTTTATAGTTTGAAGGTTTTCTCAGACTAGTTTGTTCATTAACTGGATGTTTAGTAAAGCAGAAAAATATCATTTAAATAATTTTATCTGGATTCAGATAAATTATTAGAATTTAGTTAAATCTTTGTCTTCACTGGAGTCCACTTCTTTGCACCCAGCCTTAGATATAGTTTCTTACATACAGCTTAAGTTTGTACATGGTTAGTTCCTTGTGCAACTCTCTGTGTTTAGTTTGACATCTTTTAATAATCTCTGTGTGGAGTGTCATTGTCATAGATATCTGAGAAAAAAAAGAAAAACAAAGTCTTAAAATCTGTATGGATTAAAGACAAACACGTGGATCAATATTTGGGATAAAATTACAAACAGCCAACTTCGGACATTTTAAACTTACCTCCTGCATAGTCCACTTCATCATATACATCCCCTTCCCTGAAGAGTGAACATATTTCATAATATTTAAGAGTTAATGTTATGAATACAACATAAAACATCTGATAAAAAAGTAATAAAATAATTATAATTGCTATTCTCAAAAGAAGTGTGAATAATATGATCTGCATCATAGGCTAAGAAACAGTATGCCATGTGCATATGCTTTCATAATATTTTCAATAAACTTCTTTATATTTATTAAAGGGATACTGTATAACTTTTGACCCAAACATTAACCTATTGTAAGTAATGATGGATGATTTCTGGAATCAATAAACAGTACTTGGTGCATGTTGGCTCTCCAAAATGGTTGCCCTCTACCTTAGACAATGTAACTTTGCAGGAGGGGATCCGTCTCTCATGGATCATGTGACCTGAAGCATTTTGCCTCATGTCTCTCACCTCTATAAACCATTTCACTGTATAAAGATGAACAGAGGCTCCCAGTAGGTTTCTGAATAGGTTGGTTGTATTCTACTGTCGCCATCTTGAAGGTTGCATTATACTTTTATATTCCATAATATTGGAGTAAAGGCACTGCTGTGGAAAAGTGATCAGGGTATTTCCCACTTGCAGATGTACAGAAAATAAAAAAAATGCACTCCAGTGCATAAATACCACAGATTGTCTAAATGAGACGAATGTAGCCTCTGTGACATCACCTGTTAATTTCTAAGAAGGAGAAAAGCATCTAAGTATTTGAGCTTAGAGGGGTGAATGACTTACATCTATTAAACTCTCCCGTAGCTAGGAGCTAAGTGAACTAACGTGAGCTAACCAGCTAATAGAGGTAGGTGGGCTAATGCTAAAGCGCACTGTTAGCAAACTAACAATCATGTTTTTGATGCACTCTGCCTTCAGATTTCAGATACCTGTCAATCAAAAGGACACGTGCATAAATATCCCAAATTTAAAGGTTAAATAACTAAACGAGTGAGTTATTTAAAAAAAGACACCCATCACAGTAGTCATTAAGGTAAATTTGACCTATAAACTTTAAATGTTTTTTCTACCAAGCTGTACACATGTTTATTTATGCTTTAAAGTTGGTCCTTTTAATACAGGAATCCATGAGGATTTGTTCTATTTTGAGGCCCCTAGTGGATGAAGGGTGAACTGCAATTTTTAGCACTTTGCATAGGTTTAATATTTTTCCAATGGAAGTTATTGCTTTCTATAAACACAGAAATCTCTGCTTTGTGCTGCTATTTCCTCCCCTGAACAAAAATAAGTCATGGTTGAATGAAGTAAGAAGGCCGATTAGCATGCAACAAATGAATTTCCCATAATAATGTAAATATCAAAGACATAGCAAAACGATTAGCAGCTAGCCTGGTTTAGTTTGATGGTTTTCCTACATTGTTCAGTAAGCATGTTCAACTATAACATACCATAAGCTAACGACTAATGCTGACATTTATAATAAGTTATTGACTTAAATTGTCCCAAATTTACTTCTTCATTTGATATGCAAGACTATAATATGCCATTTTGTTTTTGGAGCAGTTTTTGCTTTGTGTATGGGTTTTTAAGTTTTCTTTTTTTTCAGCGTCATGAACAAACAATTTCATTTTACAGCAGTGTTGTGTGGCCTGTGGGAAGCTACAGGTTTGCTGACCATAGTGACCAAAAGTTACACTGTATCCTTTAATGTCCATAACAATACAATTTCCAGGATCAATAAAGTACATTTGATTCTTATTCTGAATAAATAATAAACAACTAAGATTATTTAAAACCTGTCAAATAAATAAATAAAGCAAAGGGAAACATCTTTGGTGAACAGGTGAGGATTTACTTACATTGGAAGAAGAAAAGCTCTTGACACATAACCATCTGTGTGATAGATAAAACAGAAAACATTCAGTTTTTGCACTTATAAACAAAACTCATGTATTGGTTAACTTCATGTAGTGATAAAAAATTGAAGCCATGAAGGAAGTGAACTTGGTGAGCAAACTGTTACCATGTCATATAAGAAGCGCTTCCTTCCATCAACAGAACTGTACAGAGATCAATTAAAGCTATATACCGGCTGGCAACATACTTATTTTAATCTAATTTTCACACAGCTGTAGGTCTTTTGTAAAAGCAATACCTACTGAGATCAGAAGATTTCATCAGAGAGGAAATCAGAGAAGTTAAATTTATAGGCTCCAAAAACCAAATAAACTTTGGTCCAAATCATCAGTTTTATCAGTGTTTATTTATCTGGTGGTTTATATGTACCAACAGACAGTTATGATGTAGAAGTTGGTGAAATGATGATCTATGAATGCTGTATTATTATCTGGTACATGGTGGTGTTAAAGTAGAATAAAATACACATTACGTGCTGTGTTCAGCTGCACGGGGGTATCTGGGTTTTAACCAAGTGAAGGTTAGCCTACACTGTTTGCTTTTCCATGTCTTATTTTTTTTTTTATTTACACATTACTGAGCATTGTTCGGTAAATGTGTGGGATTATTGCATTGGCTAATTTCTATATTTTGTCCCTTATAAGGTTGATGTTATTTACAACCTTGAAAAAACTCAACATAATACAATAATTTACACACTGTAATTTAATATTCAATCATTTTACATTTTTCACTGAAAAATTCATGAAATACATTACACTAATCAATCAAATAAAGTATTAAAAATGAGTCAGTCAGTCATTTTCCTAACCCGCTTAATCCCATTAAGGGTGGACCCTATCCCAGTGAAAGGCACTGGGTGAGTGTCCACCCTGGACAGGCTGCCAGTCCATCACAGATGCTTGACTATAAATATATTCTCAGCCTTATAGCTACTGGCCATGCACATGTAGTGTTTTAACCACATATACATTTATTTAAGGTTATTTTCTGTGTTGGTTAAAAAGTTATTATTATTATTTATAATAATAATATGTATTATTATTATAGTTATTACACGTTATTACATATAATTATTAGTAGTATTCACAACAAAGTGATTATGCTGCAAATGACAGAAACGTAAAAGAAGGATGAAAAAGATGTACGTACATTTTCCAGACCTATTCCGACACAGAGCTTTCTTGTCGCTGTTGAATTGGATTATGTCTACAATTTCTCCCTTACTGACAGGTAAGTCTTTACTTCCTAGTTTCTTTATGGTGCAGGCAGGATCCACCATCATGCAGTGGAGCACTCTGAAAGGTCCTTCATACTGCAGGGAGAGGATCAAAGTGTACAACAGTTTTATGTAATCTAAATGAAAATAGAGCATCTCATGTTTTGTGATGAATGTGAAGCTCATCAGGGTGTTTTTGTTGTGGCTTATTTTTCTTCAGGTATGCACAGAAAGATAATAATTACATGTTATGCAGGTGACATTTTTTATTTTTTGCTTTGCTAAATAGTTACCTTAAATTTTTTCCTCAGCTCCTTTTCCACTTTGGGATCCATGCTGAAAAACATTATATTATAATTTATAACTTATAAATGCATCAGCTGTCAGGATGTTTTCTCACACAGTTAATAAAACAAGTTGGAGAACAACAAATAATTGCAGATTACACAAAATGCTGTTTTCATGACTTAAACTTTGTGCACACATGAAGGGAGAAATGTGCAAATGCATGGTTTGTGCTAAATCATCCTAAACTATATGGATGTGCAAAAACGCGATTTCCACTCTGATTTTAGTCATGAATGGAAGCAGACTTTCTCAGAATATTGTCATTTCCATTTCACAACAAAACAGGTGATAAAGCAACACCGAGCAAAGGAAAGATGCACTATATAATAATAATAATAATAATAATAATAATAATAATAATAATAATAATAATAATAATAATAATAATAATAATAATAATACATTTTATTTCTAGGTGCCTTTCAGGACACAAGGACACCTTACAAAACCATTAGAATTAAAAAACACATGCAAATTAAAATCAGTTTAAAACATTAAAAGTAAAACATCATAAAGCAAACAGTTAAAATAAATAAATAAATAAAATGTTTAAATGTGTGAAAATGAGAATGAAGCAGATCAAGTGGAGGTCGGTTTGATTTGATCTGTAATAAGACCGTTTGAAATATGCTGAATAAAATGAAAAAAAAAACAATGTGCTCAGTTTAAAGAGTCAATGACTCTGCTGCAAAAACCAGAATACAAAGATAAAGCACAAACCAGCAGCCACAATGTGCGTCTGCTCACATACTTTATTTAATTTAATAAGAAGCTGCACTGAATGCGTAAGATATTTTTCGTTTCATAGTTATTTTGTGAATATGTTTTCAGCCTTTCAGTCTGCTTGTGGGTTGTGTGGGTATCATGCTGAAATTAAGCCTTTTATTTTTACCAAACGGACCAATCAAATTACTGCATTAAATGTTTCCTTGCTTCAAAACACTTGACTCAAGTTATTCAGTCATTGTGCAGAGTTTAAAAACAAGCCTTTTATTCCTTATGATTAGAATCAGGTGTGTTGGAGCAAGAAAACATCTAAAACATCCACGACAGTGGCCATCAAGGCCCGGAGGTCCAGATCCCTAATTTATAAGTTTTTCACTTTGCAGTTTTTTCTCATTTAACTAGAATTTAAATCAAATGTCTTAAATATTAATTATATATAATTAATATAGAAGAATTATAAGAACATAAGAATTATAACAAATATGAATAACATAAACCCAGTAACATTTTAAGTCTTCATGGCCTTAAAAACAATTTACAAATGGTCTGAAAATGTGTTAAATAAACATGTTTTACATGCAAACAACTGACACATTAATAGTTCGAATGCAAAACAGATTTTTCATGCAGCCCACGTGTCTCATTTCAGAACAGATACCTGATTTCAGGCGGTGGTGGGGGGAAATCATCAGGTAATGGTTGAACGTCATCATACTCATCTAAAGAGAAAGAGTCAATGTCAAGCTAAAATGTCTTTTTTTCACAGAGAAAGTAACAAAAACCTGATCAACAAAATATATAATAAAAACATAACTGACAATAAATGAGTATGAAATTAGTACTTTTACATGAGTATGTAATAGAAATCATCAGTTACCAGTGCATATTATGGTGTTATAATGTGAACATACTAATATATGATATGCTGTTTCTGTGCGTGTTGTCACTCACCATCATCTGGCAACATGCTGCAGATCAAACACAAACGAGATGTTAGCTGGAACAAGAGAAACTTAGAAAAAGCAATTCAGCCAGGCAGATGTGTGAAGCTAACCCAGCTTGCTGCTAACATCGATAGAAGGCGTAAAAAGCCCAACAGGATACACAGAAGCAGCTACCGTACCTGTCTCTGTTGTTGAACTCCATGTGAAACATTTGAGGGGGGTCTGGAGGGGGAGGAGGTAACTCAGGTGTGTTTGTTTTTCTTGACGGGAGCATTCTTAACTTTATTGCCTCATAGTCAATATCCACACATGTGTTGCTGATATACCCATCTGTAAGTAAAAATATGAGAAAAACTAGCTTTTATTAGTCATAATATTATTATCTAATACACAAATTGTTGATAATTATTTCTGCTACACAAGACTTTTCTTTTTTCAGCACATTTCATTGTTTCCTGCAAAGAGTTTTTTGGATGTCATTGAAAGAAAACACTGTGTTTAAATCATACAGTGACATCTCTGTTTGCATCTTTTTCAACATTCACAGGGTGTTTATTACACACGACCATATTTTATTACAACAGTAACCAGTGGGATTATGACTGGAGTGTGACAGGAAATGATGGATAAAGTAGTTTGTGAATAGAAAAGTTTGCATGGGATCAATAAATACAAAACATTTTCCTGTCATTTCCTCCTTGTTTTCAAAATGACAATAAATGTTTCTTTGACCGTTTTTATGACCAGAAATCATTTTTACCCCAACAACCAGACCTCCATCACAGCAAATCTTTACTTCAGCCGTGTGTGTGTGTTTGAACCATCTGTGTTCGGCGTCTCCTGACGTTTTCTAGTTATTATAGTTTACCAGCTTCTTCCCTTTGCTTTATTCTGGTGCTGGGTATGATATGCTACATTATTGCATTAATGTATTAAGTATTAAAACAACTATTTTACTGTGCATTACTGCTGTTTTTGTCAAAGTCCATTTGTAACTTGAGGTTTAAGAGAAATAGTTTGCTGCTATGTAAAGAGAAAAGTGACGTTAAAAGCAGTTTGCTGAAAATGTGAATCAAAGTTACAATTGTTTTCTTCATAAGTACTTTTAAAGGGTCCAGTACAGTGCTGTTGGATTAATTGCTGAATTTAAATTGTAATTAACTTCATGTTATTACATTATTGTTAACTACATGATTTTATGTAATTAATCCCATAACATTTTAACACTCACCCGCTGCTACTTTATTCTTTGTGTTCATTTTGTTGTTTTTATGTCATAACTTTCTTTCTTTTAGTTATTTTACTAGCTACTTTTACTTCTGCCTTTGTTGCACCGGGTTTCCGTTTCTGTTTTACACCTGTTCTACATTTAGTCATTAACTCCTTCAGTACACCTACACCTTGGTTTCCTTTGCTTGATACCAAATCCTTGTCTAGGTTTCCTGTAGGCTACTATTCACCAAATTCTTGCATCATCTGGTCCTGTATTGCTCTTGTTCTGCTTTCCTGTACCGGTCACACCTTCTTGTTTATCTTGTAACATGACTGGAACTCAGCAGTTTTCAGCAGAGACATGTGTAACCTCCAAACATGCATAACTAATGACTGCATCATCAGCTAATAATCACACAGATGTACATATTCACAAAGCAAGTTGCCAAATATCAATGTTTTATGGAGGAAGTACTGTATTCATGTGTGAAGGGAAATAAGTGAGGAAAAATGTAGCCATTGCACATTCTTTTGCATGGGGAATGACTTTGTAAACTAAAGTACCTATTACAGGTTCTGATATATGAAGCTGGGTTGAAATAATTATCTTGTCCTGTTTCTATGCAACAGTTAAAGTGTTATTAGAATAGAGCTAAAGGCTGAGTCAAAGTCTGTGAGTTTGTAGTTAAAGATTACAGCCATCTGCATGTTAAATGTTAAATACATTTTACTGCAAAATGGGAGCAGCTGCTGTACAAATAAACCCACATAAGTGATCCTCGTAGATACAAAAGCATGCAAATGATAGGATAGCAGTTAAATGATCAGAAAGGGCAACATTAGGATACGTTTGATGGGGAAAAAGTCCTTCTATTCTTTCATTGAAGCCAGAGTTTTGGGAAGCATACGGGTTAGAAAGATGGAAAATCCTTGATGACACAGGACTTCCTAACTGGAATCTGCCAACTTGCCTATGAAAGTAGAAAGTTTTAACACCTTTCTTGTAGATTTAAAAGATTCCTGACCAGAATCATGTTAGGGATTATAGATGGAAAACATTATCGTCCCAGCTTTGTGCTTGATTTGTAACAGCACCAATTGAAACTCACAGTTTCCGCTCATGGAGCGAGCCAGCCATTTGCCTCCAGGGTTATTCTTCACACGGATGATCTCCACGTTCTGTCCTTGTCGAACGCTGAGGTCCAGTTTTCCCCCTCCGTGCCAGTCATGCCGAACTTTGGCCGTATGAAGAACCTCCGTTTCACCTTGCAGCTACAGAGACAAAAAGCACAGAGAAAGCTGACGATTTAGATACAAACCTCAGTGCACTGAGGTTTGTATGATCCAGAACAAACTGAGAGGTAGATGTTTTGCTTCTTTACCTGAAAGTTTTTCTTCAGCTCATTTAGTTTTTTCTGATCCTGCTTCTCCTTTTTCTCTTTCTCCAGCTGTTTCCTCTCTTCTGTCCTGTTTCTGCTCTCAGCAATCGTGGGTTTTGAATCCACTTGAATCCTTTGGTTAAAACAATGTAAAAAAATTGCTTCTCACCTTATAAATGAGTTATTACTCATCTTTAGGTTTCATTTTTTTAAAAAGTATCAACTATTTTCTCACAGAATTTCCTGATAACATGATTTTGCATGGTATATCCTGACCGGTCTACATTTCTGCAACCTCTTTTTTTCACAATATCCTGCTGCAACTAGAAATACTTGCAGAAAGAGAAACCTGCACACTTTATCACCAAAGCACCATTTGCAGAGGTGCATCCTAACACGCACTTTATGTCAGAGTTGCAGCAGTAATATCAGATGCTAGATTTAGCTGAAATAACAGCCCCAGCACCAGACAATGCAGACGCATCAACCATCTGTAGCTGCACTTTTTTTGCACCAAATACAGATTAAATCACAAAGTTTGCACTTACTCATCTATATGCTCATACACATCATCATTGTCGTCATCTTCCTGAAAAAGAAATGTGATTACAGTAAGTAAAACAAACTCTCACGCTTAGCTTTCATTTATATTAGCTTTCGTGTTCCTGTACGTACCCCGTCCATACACTGTGAGCTGTTTTCACTCCATGACTCTGCAAAGTCCCACAGTGCACAAACAGAGCGTGTTTTAATGTCATAAAGATGCTAAAATGACACTTTACAAGGGTTTAACAGGTTAAAAATAAACATTACCAGTTTTCTCAAAGCTTCCAATGTCATCATAGACATCCTGATCATCATCGATGTCTCTGAAATCAGGAAATAAGCTGAAATATAGTTAATCATGTCCA
The DNA here is from genome assembly GCA_037177535.1 of Pseudomugil gertrudae. NCBI lineage: Eukaryota > Metazoa > Chordata > Actinopteri > Atheriniformes > Pseudomugilidae > Pseudomugil > Pseudomugil gertrudae. The sequence goes on from JBAMHV010000015.1 coordinate 4,677,180, forward strand.
CAGTGACTTAAATATAGAACGCTCTGCCATGTTTTCATTATAGGCATTAAAAAATGATAGAAACCAGCATAGCAAACAGTAATGTAACTACAGGTACAGGACGGTTTTAATGATACATATAAACATTGAAATGTTATATTTTTTTTAATGTTACTGTAGTGGACACTCACACAGAGGTGGTCTGACGTGGCAATTTGTTGGGTCTGTTTGGTCTGATTGGCCGCTGTGGAGGCATTGATGGACTGGGCACTGCTGGTAAAGACGTCCTGCCTGTTGAGCCTGACATGAAGCCCGTCCTCTCTGAGCGGTAACGACACAGAAAGAAAGGGAACAAAGGAGGTTTAAACCTGTTTCAAACAACATGAAAAGCATTTAACTGGAACAACTTTGGGGTTGTGAAGCAGCTTGAATTAGCGCGGCGGCTCAGGTGAATAACAGTTTGCTTCTTCAAGTCAAAAACACAACAGGAAATGTACCAAAGTACCCGCAGACTTCTTGTACTTGTCATTGTGTTTGTCAAACTATTTAAAAAAAAATCATCTAAAAAAGCTAAAAAAGAGGTGAAAACAGAAAAATCCAGCACATAAATGACATACCATCATTTTTCCTTTCAGGAGGAGGAGGACCTTTCTGCTTTATCTTCATAAAGACCTCCAAATTAACAGTAGGAGGTCGTTTGGGTTTCAACGGCTGGGGTCCTTCAGGAGGTAGGGGTCTTCTGAGGGGGGTCACACTTCCTGCGTTGTTCTGGCGGGGCAGGTGTCGGGGAGGGAACGGCGTGGAGGTGGGAGATGTTCCAGGACCTTGAGGTAAAACTGGCGGGGTAAGTCTAGCACCTGGAGGTTTCTGGTGCCTCAGCATCATGTTCTGGAGCATCTCCCCCGTCTGCTTGACCTTGTTGGCGTCAGTTGGCTGGATGGAGGCTCTGACAGGAGAAACGGGAGGTGGTCTGGCGATACCAGCAGGTCTGGGGGGAATGAAGGCTGGCTCCGGCCTTGGGAACCTCCCTAGATTCGGGCTGAGTCCAAATGGAGAAACTACTGGTGACTGTTTGATGACCAGCTCGTTCTCAGTCGGAGGCAGAATTGCTCTCCCATACCCGGGCCGTGGAGACTTTGGTGAGCCACTGTCTCGGCTGCTGGTGTCCGATGTGCTGGTTTTGTTGTTGAACCGAGCCCTCAGAGCCTTCACATCAATGCTCTCCTCCTGAAAATAACACAAGAATACAAATTCAACTGCATCTGACTGAAGCAGGAAGTAAGCAGTGCAGCAAAGAGCAAGGTGTGGGGGGGGGGGGGGGGGGAGGGAGGGGGGGGGGGGGGGGGGGGGAGGGGGGGGGGGGGGGGGGGGGGGGGGGGGGGGGGGGGGGGGGGGTGGGGGGGGGG
>JBAMHV010000015.1:4679455-4694634 GCA_037177535.1 Pseudomugil gertrudae
ATATATAAACAACGTCAAAAAACTTTTTCTCATTACTAGACGTATAGATACTTGTTTGAAATATATTTGAAAAACTATTGACATCAAAAGATGTTTAATTAAAATAAGCACATTTCATTCACCATCTTTGCCACTCTACTTTCAAACAAATAAAGGAATCACATTGAGGGAGATTATTTTGTCACATTGCAAAGTCAAACAGAGGATGAGCAGGAAAAAAGAGCAGGAAGTGCTCACAACCACACATCTCTACCTCATCTAGCATCCTGCACTAGTTACCATGGAAGCACCCTCTGCACCAATAAGCTGCAACCCCTGTTCGGTCTTTTTACTGTAATGCCTTCTCTCTCTATTACAGGGAGCAAAGGAAGTGTGAAAAAAATGCTCTCTTTACCACAAAGCATGCACATACAAGCACACGGGGTTCCACTTTAAGTCAGTGGGTGCTTGCAACAGAGACGGTATATGTGCTTCTGCAAGTGTGTATTGCATCTGTGACACATTAACTTAGACAATGGTCTCACCACAGGCTGTAGCGTGCAGGTGTGCATGTTAAAATACATACATTTAAAGAGTACATTTAAACTAATGCGCTCTACAAATAAAGCTGTTACAAAATAGCAGATGTAGCTGACAAACTAGATTAATTGGTGGTTTGGAATTGTCTGGTTTTGATGTTTCTTTTTAATCTCCAAAAGCATTTTTAAAATAGAAGTTAAATATCTGCTATCACTGACACTTTCCTTTATAACATAAAATGATGTCACAGGAATTCAACATGTAATTTCAGAGAAATTCATAAGAAATTGGAGTCATCTCTTCCCTTCACAACTGAAAAATAGATGAGTAAAAGTAAAGTGATACTGTGAGTGAATGATTAACCAGTGATAGCTTTGTAATAAAGCTTTCTTTCATCAGCTGCAGCATGAGTGTTTCTTTTTTATCAGACAAACTTCCCGTTTTTACCATAAAAACATTTAGTTTTCAAGACGTTATGTTACAAGAAGACTGACGTAACACCCACAGAAAATACAAAGAAAACCAGCTGAGGGTTTATATATAAACCATATAATTATACTTCGAGACCTCGGTGGTCAGAAGAAATTACCAGAATTAGACAGCTTGCACATACAGAGACAGAGTTCCTATCTACTGAGTGATTATTTATATATACACTGTATATCTAAATATATTAAATACAATAGATGAATAAAAAGGGGAATAAAAAACAGTGTAATTTTAGTTATCCTACCATATTTGCCTTTAACGTTGATTTATTAATGATTGATATGCTCCATGTCCTGTAGTTCCTCAGTATCCAGGCTGATGCTGCCGCTCAGTCGCATGACTTAAACTTACTGCAGGGGAGGAAATGTGCCGCAAATCAGGTTGGGTAAGAGAGTAACCGACAAAAACACGAGATATTCAGGTAAAACATTAAAGTGGTGACATCCAGAGGGGTTTATGTGCTTCCTGAAATAACACATGTATAGCTGTTTTTCCCCAGAAATAGAATAAGTGTATTTTCTGTTTTCTTTTCATTTATTTTCTGAAGAAAGTACAGAAAGAGTAAAGACTTTAAATTGTTCTATACACAATCGTATGATGGATTATAATTCAGCATCTTTAACTCATAGATTTTAATGAGTTAATCATTAAAACTAACATGTCTACTTCATGCTGATAGTAAATACTCAAATCAAAGTCATTTTGTATTGTTTTATTTTCCTGATTGCATTGAAAGCAACACATCTGATAATAGTTTTTCTGTGAATCAGCTACAGAAATTATGGATTTATGGACATTTAAAATCTGAAAACATATTTTTCTAACCACTTTTCACTTTCTCAGCTATCGTCAGTGATGACTGACAGTGTTCAGAAATCAGATGATTAAGAGGAAGAATTTATGAAATCATTCTTCAAAATCACTTCAGGCATCATTCACCGTGACCAGTTCATCACATGAGGGACTCGTTATGCAAGCTGGGGGATCCCAGTGCTCCTGCTGTTGCCATTGGAGGGTAAGGAGCATTTAAAGGGGTGGGGTATCCATTCATGTGTGGAGGTGTAGCAGGACTTCCTCCCACCATGAAGCTGGGTTGAGGGAGCAAGACCCTCTGAGCCTGCTGGCCTCCTGGAGGGGGCACTGATGGTGCCAAGGCAGACGTACCACCAGGCATGGTGGGCCACTGGCCTCCCCACTGGTTTCCCGAAATCCCCTGTTGACCCAAGGGCATCATAGTGGGAGGATATGCAGGGAGGGAGTATGGAGAGCCTGTATGGGGGGTTGGGAACATGGAGAGAATCTGAGCAGTGGACATCGTTTGTTGTGGAGTTTCTGAAAGACAAAGAATGAAATCAAGATGCTGGTGAGGATTCACATACAAGATTAATGTAAAATCTATATAGATTAAAAAAATCCTAATATGCCTAAAAACTTCCTGGTTTACAGGCTTCCTGAAGTGGGCCAGTTTAAGTGAAGTTTTTCAGTAGCCTGACTCAAACTACAAAGTTTGATTTGCATTTAAAGTGTATGAATTACACTAAGCTTATAGTAAGAATTTCATTTTAAAGGGATATAGTGCAAATTTTGGCCACTAGGGGCGCTAAACCTGTAAATTCTTACAGGCCTTACGACACTGCTGAAAAGAAATTAGCCTCTATTTGTGTACAGTAGTGGTGCTTCCTATTGCACAGCATAGGAAAACCATGAAAATAAACCAGATAGTTGCTAATTGTTCTGTTACTTCTTTCATATTTACATGAATTATATGCAGCCATACTATCTGCCGAGAGAATTCAGTCATGTGATCACCATCTGTCACAGCAAGGCTGCAAACACAGCACCCTGAAGACTCAGCACCTATTCTATGCATTTTATTTTTGTCCTTTTGTGTTGAAGATTCTTCTTTTGTTTCTCTATAATCTGCTGGAAACCGAATTTCCCCGAGGGAGTCATCCCAAACGGATTAATAAAGTTGTCTTCTTCTTCCTAGCTTTGGTCTGTAGCTAATTAGCTTTAACTAGCCACATTTAGCTTTTGGTAAACAGTAAAATGAAAACAGACATATGCAGCAACACTCTGCAGCTCATCAAGAACCTACTGCCATTGCTCCGAATCAACTCTGATGAGAGATGTGAACATTTTGGTATGTTTGCACAGCAGGCAAAGCGCTAATATAGCAGTCTAATTATGCTGCGGCAAACAAGAGAGTGGGTTTTGCATCCACACTGTTCTTTCATCAGACGCCCCAGCCATTCCTTTCTTTCTCTTTCTGACCACTGTTTTCATCTTCTTACTTCAGATATGAAAAACTTTTTCAAAGGAAAGGAAACACTAGCATAAAGTAGAACCCTCTGGGGAAAGCAAGGTGCTCCAGGTCACATGATCCCATGAGAGACGGATCCGCTATTTACAAAGTTACAATGTCGTGTTTCTGAAGAAGGCAGCTCTCTCAGACACCAACACATGTTAAGTACTGTATATTAACCCCAGAATCATCCATTAGCACTCACAATGGGCTGATGTTTGGGTCAAAAGTTACAAGTTATTCTTTAAAATCTTTGCAAAAAGAGCAATATGTTTACTGATATTGGTCGATGTAATGCACTTTAAAAAGCTCTCATCATTTTAAGCTGTAAATAAAATGTGTGTCCTGCAACCTGGTGGAGAGATGCATGCGCTCTGGATGGGTAACAGAGGGGAAAACACCTCCATCAGCTCATTTCTCAAAGAGCCCTGTAGGAGCACACAAAAAGAGAGTATTTAGTCTCAACCTGACCTTTTAACTACAACGAGACGCCTGCTCTTTTTAGATATTTTAGAGCTATCATTTTCACTCAGAGACAACCTTTATTTTAAAAAAAATGCATGTTTATTGATTTGCTGCTAGAAATGATCATTATATGCAGTTAATAAGAATAGATTTAAGTAAAGTGGATCTTATATTTTTCACTAAATTAGAAAGTCTGACTGCTAACTTAATGGCTCTTATAATAATAATAATAATAATAATAATAATAAAGATGATAATAATAATAATAACGATAATAAAGATAATAATAATAATGATAATAAAGATAATAATAATAATGATAATAATGATAATAATCATAGTCATAATAATAATATGTTTCAGAAACACTAAATAACTCAAATAAATTCAGACACAATATAATTTATGCTCCTGTGGTTATAGATGATGTAAACCCGGGTGGGCAACTCTAGTCCTCAAAGGTCGGAAGTGTTGGAGTTTCCCTGCTGCAACACATTTGACTGACATCAGACTTATTAGCAGATTTTCACAGAGCTTGACCCAGTGTGCTATTTACCCACTGACTTGCATATATTACATTGCAGGACTGCAGCTGTTGGACCAAATTTGCCCCATCATTTCTAGCTACACATTACTTAAAAGATTTTTGCCATTATTTTGAATGATTATTATTTCTGTTTGGCACAGTAGATGAAAACATCACATGGCACCCCCTCCCGGCTGATACATCTCTTAAATACAACTTCCTCACAGACAGACAATAAACAGTGAAGGTTGGCACATCAGTTCAAGTTCCACTCACCACCAACACTGAAGCTCCTCAGGGATGTGTGTGGAGCCCTTTTCTCTACACCTTATATACAAATGACTGTACCAGCCCCTCACCTATTGTAACATACCTTAAATATGCAGATGAAACCACACTCCTGGGCCTTCTCACAGACAACCACTCACTTCAGGAATATCAAAACTCAATCTTGCAGTTTCACCCTGTGGTGCAAACCAAACCATCTTCAACTGAATCTGAACAAAACAAAGGAAATGCTCTTTGGAGCTTCTACACCTCAGCATCCAACTATCATTGAAACACTGAAATAGAAGCTGTGGATCATTTCAAATACCTCGGACTGACAATAAATGATATATTCAGCTTCACTCAACACACACAGGACATTCAGAAGAGGAGCAATCAGAGACTATCAGCCATTCGCAAGCTATCCATCCATTTTCTACCGCTTTTCCCTTAATGGGGTCGCGGGGGGGCAAGAGCCAATCCCAGCTCACAATAGGTGAGAGGCAGGGTACACCCTGGACAGGTCGCCAGTCCATCACAGGGCCAACACACAGAGACAAACAACCATACACACACACACTCACTCCTATGGGCAATTTAGAGTCTCCAATCAGCCTATGTCTTTGGACTGTGGGAGGAAGCCGGAGTATCCAGAGAGAACCCACACTAACACGGAGAGAACCCATGCTAACACGGGGAGAACATGCAAACTCCTCACAGAAAGATTCCCGGTTCGATCCCTGCCCCGTCCCAGGCTCAAACTGGCAACCTTCTTGCTATGAGGCCACAGTGCTAACCAACTGCGCCACCATGCAGCCCCATTCGCAAACTAAAGGGACTAAATGTTTCACCTCATCTCCTCCTCCTGCTGTATACAAGTATTTTTCAGCCCATTCTGACATACTGCTCTACATGTTTTTATAATATTCTGACACTCAAAAATTGGACCATACTAACCAAAACAACCAATATTGGCTCTAATGTTATTGGCCTTCAAACCTCTAACCTCACGCAGCTAAACTCTAAAGCCATCACACGCATCACAAACACAATATTACAGGATCCCACTCACCCACTTCATCAGTATTTCACATTACTACCATCCAGACACAGACACAGAAGTCTGAGATTTAAAAGAGCTTCAAAACCAGTTTCATCCCCTCAACCATAACTACACTGAACCAGACATGAACATACAGTATCAGGACCTGCTGCTTTGTCGTTGTTGTTGTCACATGTTTGTAAACTGTCTGATGTCTGAAGCGTAATATAACTGTGTACAGTTCTGTGAAAACAAATTTCCCATATGGGACAATAAACAAACAAACAAACTAAAAAATGTAGCATTTTGCTACCTGGTTTGACAGTCCTGGTGAAGAGTCGGGCCGTGGACTAAACACATCTTCAAAAGCTGCGACCTATGACAGGAGACGTGAATGAAAACAAAAAAATCTACTAAAAAGCAACAGTTAAATGATAAACTCTTAAAGATTCAGGGTTTTTTAAAAGATGTATAGCAGAAGTTTCCCCTTCTCTGTGCTTTTATTTACCTGAGCTGGAGAAGCTGAACTGTCATCTGAAAACACTAAGGAGATGTTCTGGAAAAAGAAAAACAAAGAGGGAATCTTGGGGGCAAACAAACAACCAAAACAAACATCTGCAGAGATTTGTTTCTGACCTGTGGCTCTGCAGGTTCCTGTGGGGTCACAGGGTCCGCTCTCTGACAGACCTCCTGGATAGCACGAAGCACCGGAGAAGCCTAACAGAGGTTCAACATTACAGGGTGACAACCTTCCATCTTCCTTATGGCTGCATGAGATTAAGTCACATCTGGAGCTAATTGTTTTCTTTGAGTGGAAATGACAGCCCGACGTGCTCTGTGAGGTTACCAGGTACTCCATCTTGAAGTAGAAGAGGATGTATGAATCGTCGTGTTGGTAGATGTAGGCCAGAGCTCTGGGGTCTGACTCATCTTTTGTCAGTGAGCTGATCTTGCTCCTTTCATGTTCTTTCACTAACTGCAGAAATGCACATTAAAAAGACTTTTAAAATGTAGCTTTGTACAAAAAGAAACTTCCATAAGTGCAAAAGAAACAGGGTTCACAAAGTTCTACAAAATAATCACCTTAAGCAAAGAACAGAACATCATGAGACCCATGAAAACACTCATTTGTGGTTGTACTTGAATGAACAGAAAAGCAGCTTTTCAGTATTATCAGGGCAGTTTTACCGTTTAAGGACAAAAAATAAATAAATAACCCGGACAAATTGAATCTAAGCGACTCACCCCGGTCCTCTGATCCTCAATTTTTAAGCCAGTGGAGCCAATTTTCAGCCAAACTCTCGGCTTGTGTCGTCCTTGTTTCCTTGCTGCAGCTTCAATACCCTTAAACACACACATACACAAACATTGTGCATGTGAGAAGAGTGAGATATTGATATTAGAGCTGCACATGTTTTTTTTTTTTGTAATGTAGGTGTGTGCAACTGTCACATTGAGGTGGTGCAGTGTAGGAGGCAAATGACCGTTGCATATCTGCATCTACAACCTGCAAGCATGGACGGGGCGCTCATCCTTTTTCCTCTAAAGGGGGCAGTGGTAAACTAAACATGATAGAACATTTGTTTGGGACATTTACTCAGTAAAATAAAAGCATGCAGTAAAAGATAAGAATAACTCAAATAAGTACAAAAGCATACTTGTATAATTCATAAAGCGGTAAAGATCATGCAGGATAACAAGTCAACAAGATGTCAGGAGTGCAGCATAACTTAAAGTATTGTTTAAGTACAGCATTAAGTACTTTTTTCATGTTGCATAAAAAAAATCACAGTCAATAATTTTACACTATTGTTCATTTCTAGTTGGTATGAACTGCAGAGACTAAAAAACAAAGATAAAGAGCACATGTTTCATCAGAAATTGTCTTAAAGTTGCCTTGAGATAATTTTTTCCAGTGAACTGGTACTACATAGATAAACTGAAACAACGTAAAATATACTTTCCAGATGTTCAAATCTTTGTCTTTACACTGTACACAGTAGCAGAATGAATCCACATTATATTTAGCAGAATAAACTGTATTAGGGCTACATTTTAAACAGCCATTTCTCCTCAGTGTTCAGTGCCAGTAGACCGAAGCTTCAGCCAAATATAAAAATAAAAACTTTCCCTCTCATGAGAATGAAGGTCATGAAGTCAACAGTCAAACAGATGTCAAAAAGCAGTTTTACCAGGATTTTATTTTGCTTATGTGATCCATGTGTTGAGGGAGTTTGCTTAAGTAGTATTAAACAAATGAGAGTAATATTTGCATCTGGTGTTAGCTATCTGATAGTAAATGTTTTGTTTGTGCATAAGATCCATCCATTTCTGAACCGCTTATTCCAATGAAGGGTCGCAGGTAGCTGCAGACTAACTTTCCCAGCAAATCATAGGCAAGAGGCGGGGTACACCCTGGACAGGTCGCCAGTCTATCAGAGAGGCTTCTGGACAATCTCATGACTTTGTACAGTGGGAGGAAGCTGGAGTACATGGAGAGTATGGTAACATGAGGAGAACGTGCAAACTCCACACAGGAAGGGAAGTAATTAGATGTAAGAGGTGAAGATTCCACCACAGAAAAGCTCAACATCCAGACACTTAATGTTGATCTGATCAGCGACATCAACAAGCTGCTGCTTGTAACCTTCCCTGTTTTCCTGTCTGATACATGAAGTGACTGATTATCCACCTGAGCAGTTAAAAATGATGAAAAGTGTGACGGGTATTGTATGAACCCAAATGCAAGACACTTGGAGGCAGGAACAGTTGGTAATGACCTTTATTCACTCTGTAGGAAACTTCTGTTTGGAGAAGGCAGAGGTTTGTGACAAGCAGAGGGTCGAAGCCATGGGGCAGACAGTCCACAGAGGCTAAGGCTCCCATAGGAGCAGACAGAAGAAAAACCAAGGCCAGGAACCAGCAGAGCAGTCCAACACCAGGAACACTGAGGCAAAGCACAGTCAGGGACAGAAAGCAGATCAGTTTTCCAGGAGTCAGGCAAGAAGAGCAGGTCGGGACCAGGCAGGGTATTCAGACAGAAGAGCAATCTGGCACTGAGTGAGCGTGAGGCTGGAGAATATATACTGAGGTGAACTGACTAGTGAGTGAGAACAGGTGTGTGATTAGTGAATGAGAGCAGGTGTGTGATTAGTGAATGAGAGCAGGTGTGTGATTAGTGAATGAGAGCAGGTGAGGAGATCAACGAGTGGGTGTGGTGAGAGCAGGGCAGTGGAAAATTACTGAGTCCATGAGCTTGAGGAGACTGTGACAGAAAAGCCCGCTTTCTGCTGAGTCCAAAACGAGCCAGAAATCCACCAGCCTGGCAGCTTTGTTCCTTCTCAACAAATGCACATCTTTCTGTGTAACATCACATCAACCATGCTTTTGTTTAACTAGTCTTGTTCACATTTAACATTAAAATTAACCATTCTTATTAAAGTCTGCACCTCAGGATCAGCTAAACTTTAATACACTTTCATTTCTGTATATTGCAGCCTGTAATAACAACATGTTGTTTTGTTTCCAAGTCTTGTACTTTCTTATTGTCTCACATTTCCAGTTTCTATTAAAAGCAAAGGCTACTTTATCACCTCAGTCTTCCATCGGTCCTATGTGTTAGCAAATACAAGGCTTTAATTTACTTATACAGACCTTAAAGACCCCCATGGAGTTGTTGGCATTAACAGATCATTTTAGGAATAAATAAAATGTTGATCTAAAATGAAAAAAAGCTCCTTCCTGACTCCACTGATGTCAGATTTTGATCTCATTCATCATTTAACATCAAACGTCTTGTGTTTATAAATCCTATTACTGACTGAAAGCACTACCTTTAGTTTCATCATGGAGTCCCAGCACATTTTCCTTCCTTGCGCTTCCGATACCGGGTCAATTCCGATCAGCTTGGCCCTGTAGCGAACCCATTCCCCTTGGAAACTGGACCAAGTGTCACTGGATGTTCCTGGGAATTATTTAGAGAGGAGAAAAGGGTCAAACTATGATCCCAGATGCGTGCATGAGCAAGAAAATATGTGCATAAATGATATTTTTTTATTATTTGTGAGTTATAATACAATTAAGCCGTGTTTGTATTTATGCTGCTAATTAATCTGCATTTGTTTGATGCTGATGCCTGTTTATCTCACAGACAGCAGGATATGTGAAGTTACGGACTTCATGGGTAAATGTTTGGGTAGCTGTGTGTTTACATGCCCTGAATCTGTTTTCTCTATGTAAGCAAATTATAAATCCAGTGTTTAGCTGATGGAGTCAATGTTTCGGCTCATTCCCGGAAGGAAAACTTGTAATCTAGTAGAGAAATTCAAAGGTCAGCTTCTGAACAGCTTCGCTTGAGTCACAGAAGAGTTCACAGGCTTCTTACTCGTCTTGTGAGTCAGTACTGAGGAAAATATTTAGTCAGCCTGTCGTCCAGCTTTCTACGATTCCAAGTTAAATATCCACTGAAATAAACCATCACATGTCCACAGCATCATTTTATAATGGGAGGCTGAGCTGTTTTTCTCCTTTATGGAAGCAATATAAAGGTAGACTTAAACAAATCCTGAGATTAACATTTTAATAAGTGTGTAAAATCTGGTAAAGTGCTAAGAAAATACAATGCAAAGGTCATGAAACAATGAGATACACACATTTCCTATGTTGTTCTGTATTAAAGGGCAAACTGGTACGTTCCACATACCTGTGGCATCATTATTATTATTATTCTGTGCTTAAGTTTGTGACAATAAAGGTTTTTTATCTGACAGAAAACGTCACACACTCGTTATACCTGTTCTCACACACTGATGGTAACACACACACATGCATATACACAGGTGTGTCTCTGTTACGTGAACATGTAGCTTCTATTAATAAATGTGTATAGCAGAGCATAGGGCATTGTTTTATATTACAAACTGTAACTAATTAAAATCATGCTTTAAGAATGAGAAACATTTGTGAACAAATGCTGTGTTCCTGTATTTATTGATATTGTCAGTTTTCATCATTTTATGACTGTCCGGTGGTTTTAGCCTCCAGTATGGGGTGAAATATTTTGTGTTAAGTCATCAGGACGTGATGAAATGATGGAAACATTTCCTCCTGGATTCTTTCATTTAGTGAGGATTTTGTTGCCTGTATAAAAATGCTGGTTCAGCTTGATGTACTCGAGTTACTGCTAGTTAACTATTAACTCAGAATCTGGTTGAAAGAATTTGCACAATGAGAAAAGTTAAAGGGATTGTTCATCATATCCTGTCTGAGAAAACATTTCATTTACATTTAAATCATTTAAACTTTTAAGAAGGTTCATGCAGAAATAAATTTTCACTTATATTTATCTTTTATCTTCATTGGTTTTGTATTTCTGTTATTATTAATAGTGTAATTATTATTATTATTTATAATGGCATCATTGATTATTATTAGCCTATTATGGATAATATTACACTGTGTTGTTGTTGTTAGAACAACTATTTATCATTTTGTGGTTCAATTATGTGTATTTAAAAAACATAAACATATTCTAAGAGGAAATATTGATTGCATATGCTGAATATTGTTACTAGTGGCAGTTGTGATCAGGGTTTATTGTCTGATTACTGTGGGATCATAAGTTTATGCTTATGACACTCATCTGTGTCACTGAGCCTTCGGTCAGTAACAATCCTGTGGATGAGTGGGTGGGTCGGTGGCATTTCTTCAGCAACTAAGAAAGGAAGTCAAGTTGCCTCCTATTGAGGCCTTCCCTTAATTTCACAGCTTGAAAGTGTGCTACTTGGTGAATCATCCCAAAATTTCCCATCACCATGTTATCATTCATTGGAACAAATTTCCCATGATGTCCAGTAATCATCAGGGCGAGTCTCTGGTTGAAAGATGTTGACAAAGAAAATATATTCTTCCTATTAGTTTAATAAGCTCAAGAGAGGACGGCTTAATGGGAATTTGTTTTCCCAGAATGAGGCAACACTGTTTTTTCACTGGTTTGGCTGCGTAACCTCGAAAAGATTTAGAGCACAAATACATCAATGCTTTGCACCTCATGATGCATCAAAGGAAACGCTTATTTTTAAAGGTTTTCTGATTGTTTGTGTGTGTGTGTGTGTGTGTGTGTGTGTGTGTGTGCTGTTGTCTCCCTCATGTTATTGGCCAGCTTAACTCTAAAACCATGAGGTTAAACCAAATCAAACAGAAGTAAAGCTGCTTCTCTGATATCACGCTGCTGGAAACACAAGGCTGCATTTTAAATGGAAAATTAGAAGAAAAAAGCTAAATGTTTGAGCTTAATCCCTGCAAAGTTATCCATATTGTATATTTAGTTATTTACAATGGGTCTGATCAAATACAAAACCCAGTATGACTCATTTATTCAGTTTCTGTACCATGAAGTCCACCTCGGGGTTGCAGGGAAGCCATGTCGACTTCAATCTATCTACAGTATCTCTGCAATTAGCAGGCGAGTGGCAGGTGCCCTCCGTACAGGTTCCCAGTCCATCACACAGTGACAGAAATAATTTGCAAACAACTGAGTAGATTATAACTTTGAGTCGAGAGTCACAAACCCATTCCTACTGTTTTTAACCAAGCAGCACCAAACACTGTAAACTCATGTTTTTATGTATCAAAGTCTTTTCTGGCTTCTGTTTGTTTCATTTTATCTTTTAGCCAAAAGCATCGTGTAACGTCTGCTTGCCTTGGTCCAGATTTTCACATCTGCTCATCACCAAGAGACAAGAAATCAAGTTCAGAAATATTTAATCAAACTGATTATGCAGCTGAACTGTTAAATAGGTTTAACCACCAGAGACGGCAACATATCTTAATACAAATCCATGTTTATGGATTATCTTTATAATGGACAAGGCTGTCTATAAACCCTTCTGTAACCAGAACCCTGAGAGGAGAGAAACATCCTCACATTCAATACTTTATGTTGTAGAATGCTTTCTTCAGTGTTAATAAAAAGTATGACTCCTGCAGGTGCACTTTGCTTTTATAGGCTGAGAAATAGAAAAAGAAGTGATCATGTTCCCATAAAATCATCTCTTCTCTGTAATGGTTAACATGACAGCGCTGTGTGCAAATTGTTTTGTGGAGAAGTTGCAGCTCATTCACCAACTAAACATGCATGAAAGCTGTAAATCTGTTCAAGGATTTATAAAAAGGCATTTTCAATAAATTTGTTCTTAAAATAGCCGGACTGCCTTCCAGATAGACATTAAGAAGGTTAAAGGAATAAGGAAACACCTGAAAACCTCTCATTTCCCATCAGACACAGACTTAATGTGCCATCTGCTTCCTCTTCAGCCCTCCTGTTTTCCCATTAAGTGGGAATTTATTTCTCTCTGACTTTACTTTTACAGAACTGATTTTTAGTTATTTTAAAAGTGTAATTGTATGAAAGGAGTTATTTCTAAATGTCCTGGGTAAGCAGAGTGAGTGGAAAAGTTTGAGGGAACAACAGCTTGAAGAATATCCCATAAAAATGAACAACATAAGGTTAAAAATACTCGTCATTTTCCGCCTGCGTACGTTTTCAGTCTGACTGTTAAAAGACTTTACTGTCTTACTCTAAGTTTGCATTTGGCTTATCTTGACTTTGTCTCACAGCTGTGAAATCATTTTCTTGTGAGGGTGAGCTCTGACAGTGCAAAGCTGTCGAGAATCATACCTCTTGTGTTGGAAAGCAACCCGGCTAACCCAGCAGCTGTTTGGCCAGGTGCCGGACAAGTCCGGACGGCTTGCTCTGACTCCATCATGATTACGTCTGTTTGGACATGTAGAGCAGGGGGGACCCTTGGGATCCTGTGAAAACAGGATGGTTGTCACTTTACATTCCTGCTAAAGCGAGCAGTTTGAGAGATTCCAGGAATACACACACTTATAGCTACTGAAGAAGGAAAGAAACAATAAAAATCCAAAGAGGGGTTTGAGATCTTATTAAAAATGCAGATAAGAAACTCTTTTATCAACCTCACCTGGTGGAAGTGTGGCTTTGCTGTGAAACTGCTTGGCTTGTCTAACAGCATAAACTCCTCAGTCAAAGGTCAGCCTGCAGACTCAATGGTGATATATTAACATCCGCTGGGAGGCTCACATGCATGGGAACGAGGCTCCAACAGAAAGTATACTGAGCACTTTCCCTCACAGAGGATGCCTGTGTTTCCCTAAAGGATGGACTTTCAGTGTTATTTTCCTAAATAAACAGCGTAAATAAAAAGGACAGGCCAAAATTTGGAGCTTGCTGAAAACCTAAAAGCAGAACAGTAGATATTAGACACCAAGAAAAAAATGGGAAAAGGTTATTTTAATGGGACTGCTTTAGTCTTATGTTACAATAAGCATTTTGTAAACACAACAAAGAGAAAGTATCTTCCACAGATCACACAAATTAATCCATTTTATTTCTAGTCTCTCATGTTTGTCTTTCTTGTTTCACTGGTCTGGTGATTGTTTCTCTTTATCTGTTTGCCATTATCTTCCTCTGTACATATATAGTAGCAGCTTCCACATGAGACCGTTGCTTATATTCCCTCCAAAGACCATCATGGGATGCCTTCGTCATACAGATTCTTCATACGTCATGCAGCAATGAAATACTGGCATAGGTTTAAATATGCAGTTCCTCCTGCTAGTACAGCCAGTAATCCCATGTCTCCCCAACATCTTCTGAACTGACCTCATCTACATCAGGCGTGTCCAGTGCGGGGAAATACTGCAGGTTTTCAATGTTTCTTTGCTCCAACACACCTGACTTTTAAATAATGAGTCATTGTGCATAGGCTGTTGGATCCAGACAGGTTGTTTGACATATGTAATGAAATGCTGAGTGTGTTTTATCAGTTAGAGGTGGCGAGCACCTTTTTTCCTTTCCTGCTGTATGCTGCGGAGCCTGTGTCATCACCTGGCTGGGATTGGCTCCTCCTCACCATGCAGCCTCCTCTCCTTCATTCAGGGACAGCCATGCTCTGTGGATGCCATTCCTGATTTGTTACTTTCTTCAGAGACTCTGGATAGTTTGTGTTGAGTCTTTTAAGGTGGTAAAATCCTTGTTAACTCAAACAGTACGTGGCAATTGGGCCATGTAGATTCAGTATTGCTTTGCAGTGTGTTAGTTATCAGTGCTGCTTACACGTGTGTTTTATGTGTTGCAGTTAGTGCAGTTAGGTTTTGTCACTTGGTTCAGTTAGAGTGACTGTTACTTTACATTTATTTAGTCCTTTTGGTTTTGTTTCTTTGGAGCAGCACCACCTGCCCGTCCTTCCTGTTTCATCTGGGACAGTAAATCCTCACATATAACCACTCTTTTTTCCGGACATCATTGTTTTATGTAGTGTCCTCTGTCCCTATCGACCGGGCTCATGACGGCCTCCTCAGCAACAGAGGCTGGAGACTTCTCTCACTCCACTGCTGGACAGAAAAACTCCAGAAACAACTGGTTATGGTCTGTTTTGTTTGTTTTCTAGCTCTAGTATTTGTGACTTGTCGAGCGCGGCGCGGCAACTAATCGCTGTGCACTCCTCTCTTTGATCTTTTACCACCACTGAGACTGTAGTGGT
>JBAMHV010000015.1:4700174-4710341 GCA_037177535.1 Pseudomugil gertrudae
ATATATCGGTATATGTTTTCAAATAATCTGAGCATGTTGTTTGCCTTGTGTAAGTGTGTGAATAACTTTTAGGGAGTCTTTTAAAAATTAGTGTTGAAGTAGAGACATTCAAACGAATTTACAATGGCTCAAATAAATAGTTTAATATCTAATCAATTAAAATTTATCAGAAACAATCTGCAGTCATAAACATGAGTGCTTTTCCTTTTCTGAAATGTTCTGGGGAAAATACCGCACACATAAATATGCTGCTTAGGAAAAGAAAAACTAGAAGGAAGAGACTGTGGTAAATTATTGAGTCGATATTGATGAAGTACATGATTCACTAACAAAAATGTATTGACGTCACACCGATAGAAATAGTAGAAGTGATACTGCAGTGTGACCACTAGGGGGCAGAAAAGCACAGAAAAACTGCTGATGACTGAACTGGTTTAAATTCAGATAATATAACTTAATGGCTGTAGTTTAATTTTAAACTCATATTTTAGCTTATCTGAGTCACGCAAATGTCACAATGATGGAAAATATTCATGACTTTCTTTCCTCTGCCTCTAAATTTAATCCATCTTAAATAGAGGAAAGTACATGAGCACAAGAAGCACAAGAAGCAAAGCGACTGATCGTTCTGCAAACAGACTTAAGAGAAAACACACTCCACATGCTCAGTGTTCCATGATGCATTTATTTTCCCCAACATTAAAAATATTTACTAAACATAAGCAGACGAGATTGTGCAAAGCTGCACATTTTTGTACCCTTTGAAAATCATAAATAAAAATCTATAAACATAGTTTAAGTAAAAATTCTCTCATGATCCATTAAAGACACACAAAAATAATAATTATACAAGTTTTTACAAAGAACCCTGCCCTCTCTACTTTACATGTACACCCCCCCACCCCAGTGGAAAGCTTTACATGAGAGCCAACATTTTTTTTCCCAGTTAGCTCACCATTCAGGAAAGAAAACAAAGCAAAAAGAATGAGTGAAAAGTGATGCACGTTATTAAATTTCCACCTCGCCCACCTGCAAACAAGGCCTCTGTCCTGTGCTGCTCCGATATGAAGAGTTATGCTGAGATTTGGCAACATGAGGAAGGAAAGGGGGACATGAAGACGAACAAAGAAACAAAAACCTGCTGCACTGTGATGCAAATCAAAGATCTCATGTCCGTTTTCCTTTTCTCAGCATAGATGTTAAATCTATGTTTACCTCAACTGTTTTTACAGCTAAAGATCACCTGAAGCTGCATGATTGATCCCATTTCACCTGGATTATTACTGGATATTATATTATTGTTTTTAAAGATGCAAATGTTAAAATAAATAGTTTGGCTTTGTATAAAGGTAATTTTCTGTTACCAAACCAACATCTGAAGAGCAAGAACGCACATAATTTATGTTAAATAGAGTTAAAATGCTGCTTTTGCTTATAACCATGGTGGAAAGTAGCGAGGTGCTACTGGAAAGACGTTTTAAATCTTTAAGCTGTTCTGTATGCGAGGTGTTATGGGGAGGTATAGTGCCTGGTGCTTGTTACAGGTGCTTTAAATGAGCGCTCAGAAAAACGGAGCCAAACAAGGTACGATGAAATACGTGGGAGTGTTCTTCTCTTTAAGCCAAAACTCCATACAGGCAGAGTCTTTATTCTTTACTGGTTCTGCTTAAAGCAACACACTGATATCATGCAGTCATTTAATGCAACGCTTTGAGGTTTTCTAAACAGTGAAAGAATATCTACTTCCTGTAGATACCTGCTACATAATAAAAGACCCGAATGAAACTATGTAAGTCTTCTTCGCTGCATTCTGCCGTGGTGTAAAGTCCTGCACTGTTTGCACGTTATTTCATGCACTTTTAACACCAACAGAAATCTGTGTGAAATAAAAGAAACACACACACACACTGCAGGAGTCTGGAGTCCATTTAAAAGAGGGACATCTGAGTAACTGTTGTATTACTTTAGAAATTAAACTACACCACAGAGATGCTTCATTTCAGCTTTTTAATTATTAAAAGCATTTGTTTTAAATAAGATTCCCTATTAATGCAAGCTTCATTTAGCACAAAAAGTCATTTGTTTATGTCTTCCCTTTAATAGCACCGGTTAGTGTTGTATTATACATTTCTGGAAAACATGATTTTTGTCATATTCAGCTATATTCTCCTGTTTGAGTGTGTTGGTGGATAGGATGATTGCACTCTGCTGCAAGACGAAAGAAAAAAAAACATATTGGTCATTTTTGAACTGTGTGTATAACACTGCCAGGGAGCTTAGTTGCATGTGGAGGGTCCTAAAACAGCCTGGCTCCCCGTCCCTGCACCCTGCAGAGTGAGACCTATCGCTCTGGGGCTCATAATGGGATCCCTCTGGGGAAAATGATGGTGGGAAGCCCTTCATGTTGATATTAAAAGGGTCTGACACTTAAACAGCTTAAAATCCTCTTAAGATCGTACTCGTTACAAAGTACCTTCTTATTTCGCCTTGTTATCATCAGCTAAAGTAAAATGAACGTGCAGGTTGTAACATGAACTTCACACCCATGCTGATGTGATGTTTGAGTCTATTTGGGTCAAAATCTGGACTGACAGCACATTTCATCCTCTCCTCTGTGATGATGCTGGCTCCGATGGGGTTAAGTGCCATCACCCAGGAGGATTGAGTTCAGCCCCCAGATTCTGGAAATATGGGATTCCTCTTACTCTGACATTTAATCAGGTGCCAGTCACACATCTGGCAGGACTTGAATAGCAGCAGAAGAATATTAAAGGTGCTTTAACATGTTTTTTACGGATGCTACTCACACAATTAGCCGTGTTGCTCATTCCACAGAAGCACCATCCTTGTAAAGTTGTAGCTAGTTGGTTAATCATAATAATTAAATCTATATAATACACAAACTGGTATTAAAAAGGGGAGACATAAACAACCAAATGTCTTCAAACCTTTGTGACAGTTTAAGATATTTTTTCTATAATTAAAATTTGAGTGAAACAATATTTTCTGCATCTTAATCATACGAAAAGGAGTGTGGATCAGAGAAAGTTCTGCACAAAATAACCCAAAAATGATCATTATTAACTGTACAAACACTGCAAACAGTGGCGAGAGTGAAAGAAAAGCCAGCTAGATGCCAAACTGCACAATCAAACCCTCAATCTGCCTGGTCGTGCAGAAAACTGTTTAAATTCACAGTGGACAAACACAGCTGACAGCAATGTGACACAATGTGATTTAAGGAGGTGCAAACAAGGACTTTTTGTAAAATATCTGAGCAGCTTTAGTTCAGGTCTTAAATTAAAGTACCAGACAGGAGACAAAATATTCCTCTGCTTTGGAAGCTTTGCTGATCAATTAAAAAAAAAGGTTTTAAACCGTTTAATGCCCGACAGTAAAGAGGACATCTATTTTACACACTGTCTTTCAGACAGAGAAGCAGCCAAACACACCTGTGCGTGCACGTTTTGGCAAATCGACCGATACGCTGACGTTTTCTATTTTTACCTCTCTAACATGTAATCCCATCTTGCAGCCATTCGGGTTAAGGACAGATCACTGACCTCCGCTAATCACAAACTGGCCTCGGTCTTCATTCAAAAATATAAAAAAATACCAAGTTTCTTAAAAAGGTATTGAGTTTTCATTCAACCAATCCAGCATCGGCTTCATGCAAGGACTGAAGGTTTTTTATTCTATATTCACTTTTTTTCCTAAAATCATTTTTTGTGAATAAGCGCGTACAGTAAGCGCAGCTATGAGCTCACAGCAGCCTGTGTCAATGCTGCAAGCTCAACAAGGCTGCACTTATTCACAGTGCTACACGTAATCTGTTAATACTAAAGTCTGCATCGTAGCATTCAACAGCAGACATTCATGCCACGTTTGCATTTGTTAACCAGTTTTAATCAAAATATCCTTTAAGGCAGGGGTGCCCAAGTCCGGTCCTTGAGATCTACCATCCTGCAACCTTTCTCCAATATTAAATAGCCGATTCTCTCTTCTTCATGTCACCCAGTGCTGCAGAGGCCTCCTAATGAGCCGTTCATTGGATGCAGCTTTGTTGCATCTAAAAGTTGCGGGATGGTAGATCTAGAGGACCAGACTTGGGCTTCCCTGATTTAAGGTTGCAAAACCTGCAGAAGTGATGCGGTTAAAGTCTGACCAAGCTAATTTACAGTCTCACCCGAATCAGATGAAAATGATCCCAAAAGGTCTAAAACATCAACTATTTTTCTAACAACTCATTTAGTGGGTTCTGACGTGCATCGGTCCAACAAACCGAAATCAGCTCGGACATAAAAACAAAACTTTGAGAATCTCATCCATCGCTCACACCCGACTTGTGATTTATTATCTCGTGACAAACAGCATCAGCCAGAAGGGATAACTTTTTGGAGGATAAGACTGAAGCCAAGCAAAGCATTATTCTGTGGAGGAGACTGTATGTTGACGTGGCCAATTGGGGAATAATAGGGAAGAATGATAAAGCTTTGGGTTGATGATGCAACGATATCAAACGTGACATTTTACAGAACTTAAAAATTAACTTTGAGCTTAGAGATCTTTGCTTTCAGCAGTGAAACCACACCTCAACTGTCCACAGCAACCACAACAACCTTATAAAAAACAAGCAGTAGTCCAGATCAACTTTACCTATTTGGTTACATTTAAATCAATGATGCCCCTGAAGTCTCATCACAATTTATTTATTACTGCCTTTCGTCCAACTTTCTCTAATTAAACAGCTACAGATGACTGAAAATAACCCAAAATGAAAACATGATTTCATGATTCCCAGTAAAGAAACCCAGATGTCTACCCGCTGTGGCACATTTCTGCATATCCTCACTTTTATACCTGAAAATGCCTGATGTACATTTTGTTTCCCATCAAGCCATTTCATACAGTCGGTACCAACAAAATAAATAAACAATGACCTACAGCGTGGCTGTAAGAATATGTCATCTAGATGAGAACAGGCATGGGAGAGCTCACGACGCTGGCTCATCATCAACTCATTTGTACCTTCCAAGCCAAACACCACTTGCTTTCAGTCTTGAGATTGGAGTGAGTGTAAAAACCCGCAGCTGGGAAGGCGGCAACACACAGTAATGTCTATGACAGCTACCCAGACAGAGGGTCGACTCCTCCATTACACCACATACTGGTGGTTGCTGGTGTGGTTGGCCGTGTAAGCCTGTCGGCTGTACTGGAAGTGGTCAGTCAGCACGTTATTGAAGTTGTGCTGCTGCTCCAAGCCGTGGGAGAAAGGCACTGACCCATTGGCCTGGAACTTCTCCCGCCCTGGGTTGTCAAAAGACATCAGATCCTGCTTGGTACTTGGCAGCAGCTTCTTGTCCAGGTTAGCGTCATACTTGGCCTGATGACAAAGGAAAAAAATACACAAAGAAGTTCATTTTAATTGCTTGGCTGGATAAAAAAACTGACCTAAATTCAAGCTCGCTTTAACATCATCCTTTCCAATTACAGCCCGAGCAGCTAACCTCAACCTGTCGGCTCACCTTGTTATAAAGGAAGACCCCAACAATGGCCGTCATCATTCCGAGGACGTTTGTGAGAGTGACCGGGTTGCGCAGCATTAGCAGAGAGATGCTAATTACCATGATCCGCTTCGTAGCATTAGCGACGGCGTAACTCAGTGGGCTTACGAGGTTAAGAACACTGAAGGCGATGACATTCTGGGCAAAATTGCAGATGCCACTGATGAGTAGGAGGACGAAGGTACCCGTCCATTCAGAGATTTCCGACTGCGAGGAAAGCAGTTGCATCAAATATTTAATCACAGATTAACTATCAGCCGCTGCAGCAAACAGAAATTCTACTCACCAGATCGCCGTTCACCAGAAACACAGAGAGGTCCGCCAGAACCCAGGTGGGCAGCATGAAGATCACAGCATTAAACCCCAGGACGTTAAGCAGCCTCAAGTGGTGGATCCTTGTATCACGCAATACCTTTAAAAGCAACCATCACAAGCTGAACTGACTATTTCGTTTCATCTTCACCTGCCTCTTTAGAGAAACGTGGAAACCAGTTTACGTCCTCAAACGCAACAACATGAGGTGCAAGTCAGGTTTAAATCCTGTCATTACTACTGAGTTACAGTCGCAGCAATAGATCAGATAAGACACGCAGAATACAGCGTGGACCATCATTCAGATACAATCACTCAAAATTAAAGGCTGATGTTTTTAAGAGAATCCACTGAGTGTTAATAGGGTCATGGGGCGGATGATGATCATGTGGTGCATACCAACATGAGGACACGTTACCTTTTTGGAGTAGATATTCTGCAGAGAGAAGCACAGTGTGGCAGCCAGGGCACTGATTAATCCTGAAACATCAAAGGAAAGCTCAGTCACGGTGGCCAGCAGCACTCCACCGATGATGGGGATGAGAGATACGTACACCTACAGCAAAACACAGAGAGAGACAGAGAGACAGAGAGAGGGCAAAGGATGAAAAAAACATATACAGACTGCATTTTATGCACTTGTGTGGCAACAAATCCGGTTTCAGTCTTTACTAATGCAGGACGCGCTGCACTGATTTAGTATTTCATTAACTCGCCCGCTGGGGGAAAAGTAATCATTAAGAGACTAGCTTTAATAAAAGGACACCATGAAAGTAAATGTTCCAGATATACATCAAAGTATATTTTAAGTATCCAACAACTTGAAGGGTGAGACAAATGTTTAAATACAGAACAAAGCTGCATTTAACTTCGAAGCATGGTGGAAGCAGAATCATGATTAGGAGCTGCGTTGCAATGGCAGGTCGTGCATGGTGTGCAACTTCTAAAGAAGTAACTCATGAACAGCACAAAAATAACATGCTAAAACCCTCTGGGATGCCGGTTGATGACGAGAAGCTCTAGCTGTCTGCAACCCTTAATTAGAATAAGTGTGATAGATTAGATCAGGGATCTCCAAATCCGGTCCTCGAGGGCCGGTGACCTGCAGGTATTGAACGTTTCCAAACTGAAACACACCTGATTCATATCAAATTGATCTCCACAGTTTGTTGCTACAAGTCTCACACATCTGTCAACAACCCATTCATTTGAATCAGGTGTGTTGCTGCAGGGAAGCATGGAATACTTTCAGGACACTGGCCCCCAAGGACCGGATTTGGAGATCCCTGGATTAGATGGATAAATGATATGAGCTGCAACAGTGTGAGAAAAGTGATCCAGACATCTTTCTTTCTGCTGTAGGAGTCTCATAAACAACTCGAAAATACACTAAATGCAGAACATAACCTTTGTGCGTTAACAGATTTAGTTAAGCAGATTTTACAGCATGCGTTGTGAAATTAAATAAACCTGTGTGCTTTATCGGTTTAGTCCCATTTTTAAATTTGACTTAATAAATCAGAGCGCAGTTCCTGGTAACGCTAAAGGTTTCACATGTCGTCCTCTTGGTTATGCTAACCAGGCAGAGAACACACCTACTTTCATACGAGAAGCTACAGACACACTCACTGCTGCATCTTATCACGAATAAACTCAAGGTTGGCACATGATTCATGGAAAAACCTCTGAAATCTCTCTTTCACAAAGTCACCAAACTGCTGCTGAAACTCTCTTTCCCTCGCTGCAAATATAATGCAAAACTCTCCCGACACAAATCTAATTTAGCTAAGCTGCAACGTTAGCAAGTCATTGTCACGGGGGCACCGTTTAACTGATCGGCAGCCAAGATGAAGCCAACAATGAATTTGTTGTATTCTGAGAAGCCGCACTGGGATCTCTAGAAGAATTGTGGAAAATAATCTATTAAAATACAGTGAAATGTCATTTACATCCACGAGGGATAACTCTTTATGGCCTAACGTCTGCAGATGTGAGAGAATTCATTTGCATTTGCTATGATTCCCACTTGTGCACCCAGTAACTGTAAAACTGAGGGAAAAAAACACCACAAAGTGCTGATTTCTAGTTCAGAGCTTTCAGTTTTACTGTTCATTGTGATTGTTTTAGAAAGAAAAACACTAATCTTGTAGCTACATCTAATTAAACTCCAACCGTTTAATAACACACGCCCATCGACAAGCAAATATTAAAATAAATTAACTGAATATGAGCACAAGTGGGTAAAGAAGAAAAAAAAAAACATTGGTTTGTGTTATAATAAAGATGCATACTCTTTAAACTTGGGGTTTTGTAACCGAGCAGCCTGTTAAAACAGGATCTCTACACACACGGCGACACACCTTCAGCGTTTATTCTGTGGACCCATCCTGTCTGAGCAAGGTAAACATCTCAAGTTGGCGTCAAGACTCCTTATTTACATCTGCGTAACTGTGTTTCTTCATCAGAATGAAAAACTCTGAAGCCTTTCAGTGGAGCCCAGAAGGGTTTGGAGCCGTGTTGAGTGAAAATGGAAATGTTTGTGGGTTCATACAGCCTCTTCTACTACAACCAGGTCTGCCCGAACACGCCAAGATCTCTGGTTTTACATGCACTTATTCCTTTTTTTAATTAAATGAAGATTCATTAATACCATTATGCAATATAAACACAGTTTTTCTGGTATTTTAAGGCAAGAAACGTCATCCTTACATTGTTGTTTGTGAATAAACTTTGGTCTATAATTGCTGCTGGAAAAGAATTTCTATTAAATCTATATTTCTAATAATTATATAAAGATATTCCACAGAATACCGCAACCTTTTATTGTTTTAAATAAGAGTTTTTATATAGTGTATGTAGTTGTTTTGTACTTTATAAGCAACTGATTAAACTTAAACTACTTGCTCATCTATAGAAAAACTCCTAATAAATTTATATCAGAAAAAACAGTGTGCATAAAACTTTGCAGCTCTGTCAGGATTTTATGAAAGTGATAAATCTGTGGACCAGTGGACTTCTCAGCTCCCCCTGACCCGGCTCAGAAAGGACAAAAACCCCTGCACATGTTGAAATATGAGCTGCAGTACAGGCACAGTAGACTACTGTGTCACATCCCCGCTGCTGAATCCGACACAAACTAGAGCCGAGCGGGCGTTGCAGGCACTGGATCTACTTACCTTTGTCGTTTGCTTCTCCCTCATGATAATTCTTGACAGCAACACAACCCATATTGGCATCGTGGCTTTAACTGTGAAATTAAAACAGACATGATCAGAACCACCTCTGTAAAACACACGTCATTCAGGGGTTAACACCCCCCGAATGTACTGCCAATGTCTGCTGACGCACTTTTTTCCTCATGTGTGAAACCTACACTGATGGGAGACAGAGCGCTCAATAGACTTTAAAACTAACTAAACTGGTTTGTGGCTTTACAAACACAAGTGCAGAAGCTAACCAGTAAAGAAAAACAAATATTTTTAAACTTTAACTTTGAACAGTGGCTCCAAAATTGCATGCAAAGGCCTTCGGGTACCTCAGAAATGGGATCTAAATAAATACTTCTAGCTGGCACTAGTATTAGCTGTAAAAACTTAACATTAAATTAACTAAACATCAAAAGTGCTGTTTAGAAGGCTGCTGCTGCTTTAAAGCTGCTGGACTTGAAGTAACACCTATATTAGAAATATTTCTTACTAAAATGTGAAATACTTAATCAGCGTTGAATGCTGTACTGTCAAAAATAAGCACGAACTTTGACAAACATGTCTGGAAAATGGCCTAAACTAAACTGAATATCCAAGCATTTGTGACAGATTATTGTAGAGCGTTGCGCTGAACTGACAAACCACCAGCAAATACTCGAACCGTTTAGCCTAAAGGGATACAAGAGGTGATATGAATACTTAAGGGATTTATCTTGTTAACTAGGTATTAGGTGGTAAAAAGAGATATTAGCAGTGAAATCCATGATCACACAGGGAATTAACTTTTAATGACTTGGAAGAAGTGGTGCCATAATTGGGTTTAAATACCATCAGAATTTTAAGAGTTGTAAAGAGACACCTGAAATATGAGAAAATAAGTCTTAAAATATACACAAAAAAACTTCAGTGAAAAGCTAAGCTATTATTCAATTCTCACAAGTCATAACTGAAATCCTACACAAGAAAACAGTAAGGGTTATGTACTTGGAGGTTCTGCTGTTGCATGTATTGCTCCGTTTTATAATGCAGGACAATGTCAGCCTCTAAGTATATATATATATATATATATATATATATATATATAT
>JBAMHV010000015.1:4725020-4739290 GCA_037177535.1 Pseudomugil gertrudae
GAATTATTACAGATAATCCTGCAACATTGTGACCTCAGCAAGGAGTCTGCACAATAATGCCAGCTTCCCCCTGAGAGACCTCCCAAAATGGACTCAGCCTGCTTCCTTGTTGATCCATCAGTTTCTGCACCAGCAGACCTGCAATCTGATTTGATCCCCCTCAACAGAGCCTCATCTGGTGATGTAGGTCTCACTGCAACAGCTCCACCAGGGTCAGAAGCAGAGGATCTTGATTTCTACAACCCAATTGAGCCTCCTCCATTAGACTGGAGGTCTGACTCTTCAAGTGAGGAAGGTTCAGCTGATCTGGATGATCCCAGTTTGCATCCGCCTGATGACTGTCAGGACAAAGATAGCATTGGTGAGTCCGTGTTGCCAGCTTTGGATGCGAGAGACATTTTAATTCCATTCAATGCAAACCAGCAGGAGCTTCTGGAAAATATAGCAGAGCCAGTCCAGGATGTGGAGGTAAAAGTAGAGGAAGATGATGAAGCAGTCGAGGAGGAGGTAGAGGACAGAGGCGAGGTTCTGGAGAAAGATAGGGAAGTGGTAACACTTAAAAACACAGAAAAAATACTTAATGATGAGGGAGTTGAGGATTCCGGTGCTGGATCAAGAGATGAAGATCACAGCCGCATCCACACCCTGCTGAGCCAGCTCCAGTTGAGGGACAAAGAGCCCCATCCTCATCAGACGCTCGCTTACCATCCCTACTCCAGTCTGTCTGAGCCAGTATCCTCACACTTAACAGATGACAGCACTGAAACCACAGGCCTGCTCTTCTCAGAAAACAACCAGCGGGACCTGCTGGGAATGCTGCAGTGTACAGCGATCAGTGCTACACCCCATCCTGCTTGTCTGCCTCCCAGAGGCGACATGGACGCTGTCGTGTCCATTTCCTACAGCCAGGAGGATGCTCAGAGGTTCTGGGAGCATTATGAGAACAGTCAACGGCACCGATTCAGGGAAAACTCCATCCTCAGTCTGCCTGATGACAGTTATCCCGAGCCAGTCTGGATGAAGATGGGTGAAGAGCCTCCAGAGGATGAGGCTGCAGCAGAGAGCGAGCAGGTGGGTGCTGTCACCAGCATCTCCGGTGCTACTTTTAATAATGTAATTTAATTCATTAAAAATTCCTTTCAATTTCATTAAAAGGTGGTCAAAGACCAAATTGAGGCCTTAATTAAAGGAGCTGGATTGTACATTTAACACATTGCAAGTTTTGAACGTGGTCATTTTTGTTATAACTAGTGTTACATGCATACATGTTAAGTGCTCACAAATAGTTTTTAGAGCCTTTAAGTTATTCATATTTGTAAAATTGCTACCTATCAACACTTTGTTTTAAATGTCTTTGAATCAACTTTGCAGTTATTTATTGAAACAAGCTGAATATTTAATAAGATTATCACATCTTTATTCATCCCACTTTAGGGAAGTTCCTGTTGTAACCGCAGCAAATTACACTGGTTAAAGATTGAAAAAAATAATATTTAAAAAGTTTAAAGGAGAAGAAGTGCAGGTGCGTAAGCTTCATAGTAATAACTGGAGCAGTGTGCATGTTAGATGCACATTGTAGCATATTATCCGTACTGCTTATTCCACTGAAGGGTCGCTGGTAGCTTGAGCCTATTCCAGCAAGCACTGGGCTAGAGGCAGGGTACACCCTGGACAGGTCGCCAGTCCATCATAGAGAGACAATCAGTCAATCAACTCAACTTTATTTACAAAGTCCTTTAAAAAAACTGTCGTTGGGACAAAGTGCAGCATGTAATCGACAATAAAACAACACACACACATTCACCCTTGAGGACAATTTAGAACAACCAGTCAACCTAACGTGCATGTCTTTGGAGGGCGGGAGGGAGCCGGAGTACCTGGAGAGAACCCACGCTAACACAGGGAGGACATGCAAACTGCACACAGAGAGGCTGCTGTCCGAGCCGAGGCTCGAACCAGCGACCTCATCGCTGTGAGGCTGCAGTGCTAACCACCACACCTCCATGCAGCCCCAGAATTAACAGCAGTAATCACAATAAGGGAGATATTAACAGTAATAAGTAACATTTCTACTGACTGGTCCACTGCTCCATGTTGCCTTGGTGGGCACACACACCTGGTGGTGCAAACAGGTAAAAACAGACAGGTGAAGGGTAACTGGGAACAGATCTGGTTGAGCAGCAGACCAGTAAAACCTCGACCGAGCATTGATTATAAAAAGGTTAAATTAAAACACGTAATTAAACCCCAACATTAATTATCATTCTGTCATTTTAGACTCCTGATGATCACCCTTCATATAAAGACGGTGAGTCACTTCAACCTGCATACTATATTTACCCTGGCTTACTGGCAGTAGTATATCTTTATATATTATTGTGTTGTTTTTTTTAGTACCTGGACCTTGTGACCCCGAAGACTTGTTGGATGGAGTCATATTTGGTGCAAAGTATCTGGGCTCCACTCAGATCAAATCAGAGAGGAACCCTTCAACAAATGCTCGTATGACTCAAGCACAGGAGGCTGTGGACAGAATTAAGGTACATTTTTCTTTAAAGAAATGCATTAAATAATTGATTTATAGTAGAAAAGCCTTATAAACAGACACACACCACCTTAGCATAGTACTTTTTACCGTTGACAGTATTCACTGAAAATAGTAGATTTGTCTTTTCTGTGCAGAAGTCGTATAAAGTTTTGTCATTACAAAATTAGCATGTTGAGATTTGAATTACACATCATATGAAATCCTGTGAAGTTTAGAAATGGTAGCTCAGTGTTGTGGTGCTGGATGTGACAGCAATGGTTTTTTTTAGGCTCCAGAGGGAGAGTCCCAGCCAATGACTGAAGTGGATCTCTTCATTTCCACTCAGCGAATCAAAGTCCTTTCTGCTGACACACAGGTACTATGAGCTCATCTGACCACTTGCATTTGTTCTCCTTTTCTCTGGAGTTTCACTATCTGTGTAAGAGTATTATTCTGTTTCCTTCAGCACTGTTAGAATCTGTTTCAAGCCATTTATTTAGTATTTTCAGCACTAGCAGAGGAGCTCAGCTGTCTGTCTTCAGCTGTTCAGGGTATAGTAGCAAGCTAAACTCATGTGCACGTCATTCAGCTCTGCAGACGCCTGGTAACAAGCTATGCATTTGATTCAGAGGTGTCGGATAAGGGTTGCTACTAAAAGTTGCAGGATGGTAGTTCCCTAGGACCGGACTCAGGCATTAATGTATTTAGTACACATAAAGTAATGTGATAAACTAGGAAATGGTCATTTGGACACATAAAGGTGTGTGCATCACGGTTTTAATCTAGGGTTCGCTTTTTTAATAAAGAGTGACTGTGTCAGTTCAATTCAAACTTTATTTACAGAGCACATGTCATGCATAAGCAACACAACGTGCTTTACATAATAAAACAGTTACAATAAAACCAAGTTATTAAATCGAACACACACCACGCAATAATCTTTCCCCCCTCCCACCACGAACACACACACACACACACACACATATAGACATTTTCATCATGTGTTACCATCCATCCATTTTCTACCGCTTTTCCCTGAACGGGGTCGCGTGGGGGGCTGGAGCCAGTCCCAACTGACAACGGGCGAGAGGCGGGGTACACCCTGGACAGGTCGCCAGCTAAAACGGTGGGTCTTGAGTCTCTTTTTAAAGAAATTAACAGTTTTTGTGGCCCTGAGGTTCTCTGGTAGGCTGTTCCACAGTCGAGGGCCATAACAATAGAATGAGGCCTCATTGTATGTCCTAGTTCTCACTTTAGGAACAACTAAAGCTGCTTTTCCATTAGTACCTACTTGACTCTACTGACCTGGCAGTACTCTACTGCTTTTCCATTACGAGTCGCGATCCTCCCAATGTGGGAGGATCCCCCCGGCGTAAAGTGTGTAGAAAGTCACATTGCGCAGGGTCTGCAGAACACCACAGAAGAAGACAGACATGAAGATGGAAGACCTCACGGTAACTTTTTACCTGGGGCTCAAATTATGGTTATTCGTGGGAAATGGACTCGTGGAACAAATCAAGAGAGGTTGTCAGAGGGCAGAACAAAACACAATGGATCACATCAAGCCAATCAATGGACGCCTGTGGACATCACGCTACCCGCACAACTCAACCCGCTTGGTACCTCAACGAAGTAGGTACGGCAGAAGTATCTACACGGTTCGACAAATTCTAATGGAAATGCTCTGTTTCCGGGTAGAGTAGGTTCTAGTGTAAAGGCGCCTTAAGAGGCCAGTAAGAATACCTCAGAGTCCTTGAGGGCTCATAATTTAAAAGAAGATCTGATAAATAAGAAGGCCCAAGACCAACAAGACATTTATAAACAACTAAAAGAACCTAAAAATCTATCCTGAAATGCACGGAGAGCCAATGCAGCGGTTTTAAAACTGGTATGATGTGTTCTTTACCCTCTGGTCCTCGTCAGAACTTGTGCTGCCAAGTTTAGAAGTAACTGTGAGCTTTTTGGGAAGACCAGAGAGCAAGCCATTATAATAATCTAATCTACTAAAAATAAAAGCATGCATCAGCACCTCTTTGTCCACATGATAAATTACCACCCGCTTACACCCCCAGCCCTAGTGTCAAACACAGTGGTGGAAAGCTCATGATTTGGGCTTTTTATGTTGCTGCAGGACTGTAAACCTTACAATCATTGAGTCAACCATGAATTTCTCTTTCATACAGTACCTTCTTGTTGTGAAGTTATCTATCTAAAGCTAAAATATGCTCATATAGCAGGACAATAACCACAAGATACAACATCATAAAGAAAATAATTAATGTATTTACTTGTTTGTTTAATACAGCTGTTTCCCTTCTTCTCCTTCATGCTAGGTTTTTCAGAAAGGGGTTAACACAGAACTGGGTGGTGAATTCATGCAACAGATTAGCGTGGATCTAAAATAACCTATTCCTTTATTTTAATTATTCCTGTTTATAGTTAACATGGATTGATTTAAAGTGATTTGGCCTCCTGTCATCCTCACATCAACCCTGTGATCTCCTGTTTGTGCTTAGGAAGCCATGATGGACCATGCCCTGCAGATGATCTCTTACATAGCGGACATCAGTGACATTGTGGTCTTGATGGCACGAAGGAAGCATAAAGGGCAGGATGCCGACTCACCTAAAGCCTCTTCATCATCATCTTCTGCTGCGTCTCAGAAGAAGTGCACAATGATCTGCCATGTCTTCTCCTCTGAAGATGTGAGTCTGTCCATCTTCCTTTGTAGCTTTCATGTTTTGACTCCTAAAATGTGACTTGTTTCTCTGTGAAGTTAGTTACTGTAAGGTTGTTTTTTCAGCATCAGATGATAATTTGATGTCTTCTGTTCTGCTGGACAGTGGTGGCCTGCTTTCCGGGCTTTCTCTCCTGAATAGATATGGGCTGGCTGTTTCCCATAGCTGGCAAAGCTGGACAGGACGAGCAGGAGCTGCAGCTTACAGGAGGCCATAAAGTCCTCTGTTCCTGACATATTTTCCAGCTTTGTAATATGAAAAAGTTTTTGTTTTAAGTGAAATTATTTATATTTGGAAACTTTTTCAGACATGTATTTTTTTTATTGAGGTTTCGGTTTCAGACATGGAAACGTGTCAAAGCAAATTTGTGAAATTTAGAAAACACGCTTGCTGTTCCAGTAAATCCTCACACTGCAGGTTTTCCACCTCTCTCTTTTTAGGCTCAAACCATAGCCCAGGCTATTGGGCAGGCCTTTGGCGTGGCCTATCAGCAGTTCCTTCAGACTAACGGCATCAAAGCCAGCGATCTGAAGCCGGGCGAGTACAGCGACTACCTGGAAAGTCAAGAGCTCTACAACGGAGACCTCGCCCACTTCTCTGACTCCCAAAACATCAGAGATGTAAGCAGAAACCTTTAGGTTGCATGTCCTCCTGCAGGACATTCTAACAGTTCTGCATAAATATAATAATTTTTGTTAGTAATGTTTGATGACATAAATAATCCAGTTTCCGATGTTGATAATTCCACTGATCTCAGTTTGTGTGTGCTTGTTTTTCAGATAGTCATAACCAAGAGTCCTGGAGAGATCTTGGGTCTTGCAGTGGTGGAGTCAGGCTGGGGCTCCATCCTGCCCACTGTGGTGGTGGCTAACCTCCTTCATGGTGGTCCGGCTGAACGCAGTGGAGAGCTCAGCATCGGTGACCGCATCATGTCGGTAAACGGCACCAGTTTGGTGGGTCTGCCTATAACCACCTGCCAGAACATCATCCGGGTAAGAAGCAAAATGTCCAAACCAATGGAAATAATGATGATTATATAAATACTAATTATTATAGTAGTAATGATAATAATCAGATAGAATAAATGGACCAAACATCTGTAACATAAATGCTTTCCACAGTACGTCTGATTATTCTTGCACTTGTTTTCGGTGAATGCTGTAGATGGCACTGTGGTTCCAACATCATTGATTTGGCATTTATTTGGTCTTTAGTGCCCAGTGTTGGTGTCTGACAAGTTTAACTGTATTTGTAAATGTTTATTGAGGAGCTGCAAGAGCCCTATCTTTCTGCTTTAGATTTGTTTTGTCTTCAAGCATCTGAAACGTGCAGGTTTTATCTGCTGCCAGAAGTTTGGAAAGAGATCAACATTTTATTGGTAGAATCACCTTTTCTTTCTCTATTAAATAAATAGAGAAAATGTTTAATTAAAAGCTATCATTTTTACACTTTCAGGCACAACCTGATTTGACAAAAAGAAACAAAATGTGAAAATTTAACTTACAGCTTGGTGCAAAGTCAGTAACATGATAAAACAAAGTGTTATTAAACAATACAGACATGAAAACATCATCACGTCCTGAACAAATGAGTCGCCACAGAACAACAAAGAGTTACTGTCCTGGACGTTTTCAATATATCGCTGATTCAACACCAGAGTTAGATTAAACGAATCCAAAATCCTATAAAGTACTGCACAATGACGCCTTAATCTGAGTCAAACCTGCAGGATTGTGGCCCTCGCAGACCCGAGAGGAACACCCTGCTTTAGAATAACATAGAGCCTAACGGGCTTTTTTATGAATACACTTACTGGATAATTTCCATTACAAGTTAAGATTCATTTAACCAGTACAAAAGTCTATATACTGGCCTTTAGCCTGTATTCACCAATACAACGTGTACAGGAAGAGAAGACAGTTTTATTCTACCCAGGACATCAAGGACAACGTGGAGGATGATGTTTTGTTTTTGTTCCTCCATCTTCTCGACTGAAAGACATGTTGTGCAAGTTAAAGGTGCAGATAAAAGCGATTGATGTGATACCACGTGGCACCGGGATCTCATCTAAACACAGCAAAGATGATCTTCCTGCAGCTGGAATTTCAGGGGGTAGTGCCGTTTAGAGGGGACACCCTTCCAGCTCCACCGCTTCCTCCATATCCTTTTACTTTGGATATGGAGCTACATCCGCTAGCTCACAACAGACGTCACTGAACCGCTCCAAGGTCTGTCATCTATGCTGTCATCCCCATCAAGATAGATAAGATGTACTTAAAAGTGAACAGGGAATTAATCTAATCTGGACCATGTTGTCAGACCATAACAGTCACATTTGTCCAGAATACTGGTATACATTTGTGAAGCACTAAAACTTCTTGGTCCAAATTGATTGTATCACTTGTGGAGTACAAACCATGCTTACCCGACAAAAAGGTAGGCGTATCTATTACTTTGCAGTGATTGTGGAGTAATCGGCCATTCCTTTTTTTTTTCTTTACTCAGGATCTGAAAAGCCAAAAGTATGTGAAGCTCAGCATTGTCCACTGTCCCCCCGTAACCATGGCGATCATTAAGAGACCAGACCCCAAGTTTCAGCTGGGCTTCAGTGTGGAGGACGGCATTGTATGTCAATATTTCCTGTTTGTCACTGATGAAGCTATCGCTTCAGTATGACACTGAGCAGTTTGTACTGTATAACTTTATGCATTATCTGACTAAGATGATTGTTTCCTAAATCTGTTGAAGATCTGCAGTCTGATGCGGGGTGGTATCGCAGAAAGAGGAGGAATACGTGTCGGACACCGCATCATTGAAATCAACGGACAGAGTGTTGTCGCAACGCCACATGACAAAATTATCCAGATCCTGACGAATGCTATCGGAGAGGTGGGATGCAGTTAAATTCTGCAAACCCAGCTGGTTATACATCTTTTTCATCGCATAGTGTGTTATTTTTCAACTGCATCATGAACTAATTTCTAGTGGATTTTCTTTATCTTGCCAGATTCACTTGAAGACAATGTCGGCCTCTACGTATCGCCTCTTGACAGGACAGGAGCAGCCAGTGTTTCTTTGAAGGGCATAAACACTGCCGAGTGTTCAAGCTGCGCCAGCTGTTGCCAAACTCAGAAAATATAAGAGAATATTATAGACTGTTGTCGAACCACTGCTGCCACATGATAAACTAGTCTAGTTATATCATTTTAAGATGGTAAACTACATTTTATGAGAGCATTCTTCACATGACGGGGATTTATTGCAACTGTTCATTTTTATTTATCATATATTGATGATATATAACAATTCAGGCAATTGTTTTTAACTCATAAATTTAGAAGTTAGTTGTAAAATGCATCAAGCATAGAGCACCTGATCAATTTTCCAGCCTGGCGTGTGTTCTCAATGTGCCTGAGCTTTACATGGTTTAAGGGGTAACTTTTTCTTTGTCATGATCAGGTGTCTGTGTTTTTATCATGATCTACTTTTTTCACATACTTATACATATTATTATGTGTCTGGTACCAGCTTCAGAGAGTGCTCAGGTCCATTTATGCAACGTTTCACTGACCGTGCCTGGTGTGAAGCAGATACTGTATGCACAAATAAAGGTGACTGCCTTATGTGATAGAGAGATGCTTATATTTTTAAGTATTTGCTTGTATGGATGTTCATTAAAATGATCTTTAATATATTTTTATGATCTTCTTTATTGAGAGACAGTGGCTTTTGTATAAGTTTCAGATACAGTGTTACATTTTTATATTGCTGGTTGCACAAAATTAAATACCTTTATGGGCATTGAACATTTAATATGGGAAATATATAGAATACTTTAAACATTTTTTAACCTACATTTTTTACACTAACAATTTCGCATATATTGCCTTTTATTTCTAGATAATACTGAGTTTATTTAACATAAATAAATGTTTAAATAAGTTTAAATAAAATGTTTTGTTATCCATAGAATAAAAAAAAAAGTTATTTTCAAAGAAAACGTGAGCGTGTCCGAAACCAGCCAATCAGCTTTTCAGTTACGGAAACATAAGTTTCCACCAATCAGATTCTTCACCGGTATCTATGACGCGTGTACAGCGTCCAATCAGCTTAGCTTGCAGTGAGACTTCTAAGCTTCCACCTGCTGTCACAAACATTGGGAAGTCAATGTCAAGTTACCAGCCGTCGCCGGTGTACCTGGAGCACTCAGCAGAGTTTTTAGACAACCTTTATTACTGACAGGTAATTATTTACAACCATTTTTTCCTTTGGGGCTTTTTTACTCTGTTTATTGCCTTCGGAATTACCATTATTACCAGTTAATAGCATCACTGTAAGATGCTAAGAAGAGGAAGCTAACATCACAACTGAATCTACATTAGACTATTCCTTATTTTCTAACTGAGGTAATTTTTACATTAACTACCAGCTTTACTGCGATATAATCCTGTAACTAAGTGTTATATTTATTAATATATATTTTGTTTAGTTGCTCCAAATGTTAAAATACCTTTATTATGATCAAACTGTTTTTGTTACCTAATTTGCTGTGTGCCATTACATCACATAGTTTATGCTACCATTATTACCAGTTAATATTTCGGTCAAATTTAAATCAGAAAATTTCTAAATATTTCATGAAACTAAATGATCAAAATACAGAAAAAGTTTTAAATGTCAAAAGTCGTGTTGCAGTCATATCTGGCAATGAATACAGCAAACACACTGAGATCCGCAGTGCTTTCTGCTGGATACAAATCTTTCAATTGATTTGCAATGGAAATTAGTCTGAGCATATCTTTGTAACCGGACACACACTTCCACCTCAGCTTATTTACTAGAGCTACAAGGGAGCACATTAAGGAGGCAGTGGAAGAGCAAAAGTGGCTGCCTCAGAATGAAACAGGTAAGCTGTTTGGATCAGGAGGATTTCAGGATAAAGTAAGGGATTGTCTTTGTTGAAGAGAACTCAGCGGTCACGAAAGATGAACCTTATTCACAACACACATTGGAGACTTTTAAGTGGCTCATATTTTTGTGAAAGGAGAGCGATGAGAAGCATTTTCCCAAAACCAAATATATGGCTAAATTTGACCCTTTCTTTTTGTTAGAGGTTGACGTATCAAAATGTGTATTTTTAAAGAGCTTAAACATTTATAATCTTATGTATTCTGCTTGTGGCTGAGTAAACATTCCTGCTATTTTCTTTATATATGGATGATAGATGATGTAATAAATGCAGATGAAAAGACAGGAAACAGATGATTAATGTATTTTTCTCACCTTTTGGTTGTTTTTCAGCATTGCATCATGGCCAGGTAGCTGCTCAAAACAATGGGGTTTTTCAGACAGCTCTACCTCTTGCTCTGGAAGAATGTCACATATCGCAAAAGGAACAAGGTAATCTGCTCTTTACCTTCAAGAGATAAAACAGGAAAGTTTGTTCATTCTACTAGAAAACATTTACTACTGGACACAGTTCAGACATTAGATGCTTTGTATCCAACTGCATCCCTCTAGTTATGATATTATCATAACCTCATCGTATGAAGTTTCATTAATAAAGTTTTGTTTATATTACAAACTACACTATTCTGTAAACATCACTGGCTCTTTGCTTTTCTGTTAACATTAAGTATATTTACCTCTTGTGCAGCTCCAGCTGGTTATTGAGCTCCTCTGGCCACTATTCCTCTTCTTCATCCTCATCTCTGTTCGTCAATCAAACTCGCCTTACAAACAAGGCCAATGTGAGTGATACTGCATGCATGCACAAGCTCTTGCACAAGCAAACCTGCGGGCCTTTTCCCAGCCAACTAAAGCAGATTACCTCAGTGAGAGTGATACTTCTTCCATGCACGCACATTTGTTTTTTTAAACCTGCAGTGATCCTGACCTTGTTAAAGCTCTTGCGTTGTTATAATGTGACATAACATGACATGTGCACATAAGAAAATGAGGCAGAATTTAGGTCAGTCAGTCAGTGTTTTACTTTTTCTGCACCATAAAGGAACTCCTTGATAAATTTATCTTTGTGGAAGAAACATGGCATCACATCAAAAGAACTTTGTAGACTATCAGAACTAAATATTCAGTGCTAATAAAGGTGTTATTTACTATAAACACCCACATATGTACATTTAAATGATAATATTTTAGTCCAAACAGTATTTTCCTTGTTTGGATTTCACATCAGCTTCTTGGTCCTGAACAGGTTTTTTTTTTCCATCTTTTAGGTCACTTCCCAAACAAAGCCTTGCCATCAGCAGGCACCTTGCCCTGGGTTCAGGGCATCATCTGCAACATCAACAACCCCTGTTTCCACGACCCAACACCAGGGGAGACTCCTGGCCAAGTTGGCAACTTTGACAACTCCATGTAAGTAGACTGGAAGTAGAAACAGACGTGGATAAACAGAAAAATTATTTATTTTATTTATTGAAAGTTATTTTGATAGAAAGCATTAGAGATTAAGAAATATGTTAACATTTGTTTGTATATTTATGTTATTTAATAATTAAAAGAAAGCTGCTTCATATGATTTAAAACTTAGTTTTATGTGTTTGAGTTGACCGGAGCGTGCCATAAAGGAGAAGTTTAAGAATACAGTTTTTAAGATTAAATCAGACGATATGTTGAATATGTTGAATTATAGATGTACAGCCAGCTTTTCAGTTTAAAGACTGAAAACTGTTGAGCAGCTCCTGCAGGGTTACAGTCTGTTCAACAGACTGCATACTTCATTAATAAAACAGAGTATTTATTGTCTGTTTTGTCTTCACACAAACCTGAGATGAAAAGGATTTTGTCTGGTTTGAAGGGGAAAACACTCATTTCTACTTTTACAAACAGCAGCTGCTTTTTATACCAGTTCGTATTTATTCATATCAATATTATTGGGGAAAACATTGAGCATTCATTGTTGTTTGGAGGCATCTGGGATATCTGAGTTACACAAACCCAGTAGAGGTTTCTTTAATTGTTGTATAACATACAGTGCATATAAATGTACTACATATCTTCACCCTACAAGTCATCTCTTGTGCTTCTTCTCCAGACTGTCACGCTTTTTTGCGGATGCTACGACTCTTTTATCCTTTACTGGAAACCAGAGCTTCTCTGATTATCGGGAGATGATGGAGAACGTCCGGCTGCTGGGAGGAAGACTTGAATCAGTGCCTGGTATGTGTTTGAATTTTTCCTGGCATGACCTGTCTAGAACTAGAAGTTATTGAGGGAAGAAGCAGTAAATTTTATCTGGATTACAGTGTCGGCACAAAGTAGATGTTTATAGTATCAGTCAAAAGCTTGGACACAACTTTCCATTCACTTTGGAAGATAAGAAAAGATCTTTGACTGATAATGTATAAAGTGAAGCGAATGATAGAGCTTGCTTCTCAAGATTAATAGGAAATTATATTCATGAGGAAAAAGTTACATTTCCCTTATCAGACCTGTATTTTGTTGTTGTGTGATGAGTAGACAGTTCCCATCAGATAAGTTAAAGCAGCAAATGAAGTGGATACAAGTCTGTGGACAGGCTGAACTAACATTCAGTGTAGAATGACACATTATATAAGCCCCTTTCTCAACATTATAACGACAATTCCCCATCTGGGAATGCTTTTATCTCGGATCTTGGTGCAGGACCCACAGATTGAGGTTTGTTTAAGTTTATGTCCTGCAGGGTTAGGGTTATAATGTCTTTCTATAGTTATTATAATCAAGAAGCACTTTGTAGAGCACTCTTTTGTTCTTTGGCTTTTATGCAGGAACGTGCATTATCTGTGTCTGTTTTTTAGCAGTTTTAATGTATATTCTTTCTTTGTGTTGTATGTTTTTGCTGTTATTGTACACCACTGTGGTCAGCTGTTGGCTTGTTTTTTAAGTGCTTGGTAAGGTATGGTAGGAGATAAGAAGTTATACTAACACACAAGCTTTTCTACTACCAATATCATAATCACAAGATTTACCCGTCATTATTCTCACCAAAACCCAAACCTTATTCTTTCCAGCATTTCAGGGAAGATACTTATACCGGTTTTTGTTTTTGGTGGGTGTTTGTTTAGTGTGTTTCCCAGGCTCAGCAGAGCTAGACTGAGGGTGTACATTAGAAAACAGTAGGGGACCCGTATGAATGGTTTAAACAGGCGTTAAGTGACAGACTGAGCTGTTATGAAAGAACCTCTCTGTGTTTGTTTGGCTTCTCCCTGTTGAGGCCAGATTAAGTTACACAGCGGTCCCTGATTAACAAAGGAGTGAATGAAAGCAGGTTGTCTGTGTATTCATCTTCTTCTCTCTCTGCTATAAATTTAGCATTTATAGCTTCTAACAGTGATTATTAACCGTATTTTAAATGATTAGGTTTGTCCAAAATGTTCACTAATGCTGTATGATGGTAAGTTATCAATAAAATCAAGTTAAACTTGTGTGTTCACAGCTAAAGGTGTTTTAATGTGAGCAGTTTACAGTTTTATCAGCTTGTTTGCTAAATATTAAAACCCTTTCTGGTGCCTACAGAAAATCGAGTTATTAATTTTCTGTTAGTGATGTGAACATTTTTTAATGAGAAGAACATTAAACTTCAAACCTAAAAGTGTTACTTTCCCTCAGTGTGTCAACAAACCTGCAAACAGCTTGTTATTGTTTTTTTCATACAGAACTAATTTCTGTGTTTTCCACTGTAGCTCTCCCAGTGAAAGAGTTCCTGAGACCCAATCAGACCCTCTCCACCTTTCTCTCTACCAATACCAGCCTGTCGCCTGCAGCTGTGGATCAGCTGATGAACGCTCAACTTAACTTCCAGGTTTGCACTTTTCACCCCGAACGCTCGGCATGACCACGGTCACTGAGCTATTCTTTAGGTTTATCCAGGTTGAACATGTTTTGCTTGTTCATCTATGGTGTATTGTAGATCTTTGACCCCCTGTGGGGCCCCGTGAGAGATTTATTTTGTTTTCTGTACAGGTGTGGCGGATGGAGTAGCATTTGATCAGATTGCAGTG
>JBAMHV010000015.1:4748887-4767628 GCA_037177535.1 Pseudomugil gertrudae
CTCTCTGTGATGATGCTTTCTACTTCCTGGTTCTGCATCTCTCTGTAATGATGCTTTCTACTTCCTGGTTCTGCACGCTTCTCTGTGATGATACTTTCTACTTCCTGGTTCTGCACACCTCTTTGTGTTGACGCTTTCTACTTTCTGTTTCTGCACATCTCTCTGTAATGATGCTTTCTACTTTCTGGTTCTGTACACCTCTCTGTGATGATGTTTTCTACTTCCTGTTTCTGCACATCTCTGTAATGATGCTTTGTACTTCCTGATTCCTCTTTGCTTCATAGAAACCTGTTTATCAGTAGACAGACTGTTCACGGGTACAAATCTGATTAAACAGATGAAGTAACAGTAATCTCCTCATTATTCACTTGTTTCAACATAATAAGCAATCTGTAGTTTACTTAGAAGGCATTACACTGAGATTACTGTACATCTAATCATCCTCTTTGTTGTTACTGTCAGTGGTGGAGAAGCACATCTATATGCTATGTGTATAATCTGCATCATACTTCTGCTATCTGTACAGTAGACTAAATGTTTTATAGTGTTAAGTTGCTAAAGAGGAGGACGGTGGTCTCTGACCAAGCTAGTGTCACTGAAGCTTCTTCTCCCATTAACTTTCCACTTTGTGTGTGGGTGTCACTGAATCAGAATTTGTCACAAAGACAGGGTATTTGTGGAGCAGTCACTGTCGTAATGAGCTTACAGGTTCACTTTGTGTCAATTAGCCACTAACTCTTCTGGTCTGACCTCTGTGGGAAGCTAGCTGAGGTTTTCTTACTGCCACCTGGCGTCTTCCACTTTTTCAGTTACGACACGAAGCTTGTGTCCGATGAGAACGATTCGCTTTTCCTTTTTCACTCTTCTTCAAAGAATTGTGTTTTAATATCCAAAAGAGAAGTTCAATGTTTTACGATGACCATTCTGGTCATTTCCAGATCTTTCTGCAAGTGGCAGAGGAAACAGACGTGGACTCTGGTCCACAGCAGCAAGCAGAATCCACCCAGAGCCAGCAGCCGTCAGGGCGGAGGAATGTGGAGCAACCTGCTGACGAACAAAAACCAGGTGTGCACACTCACCCTGCACTCATTTTACAAATCACTTCTCGTGTCCAGTCAGTCTTCTGTTTCATCTCCCATTACAACTGTTTGCTTCCATAATGCTGCCAGGACGGAAAAGACTTTGTAAACGAGGTAGCCTCGAGTTCATCTCTTTCTAAAAACCACAAAGATAAAAGGAGGGTTTCATTTGTCCTCTCTCCACATGCATGCATTTATTCTTCTTTCTGTTTGCAACTATTAAAGCATAATGAACAGAGGTTCATAGATGCTCTTCTAGAAGATTGTTTGGCTTTAAATCAAAGCATCTGACACAACATTAAAGCCATAACACCACAGAACTAGCCTCTAAATTCAGACTGAGAAGGAACTTACAGTTTTAGTAGCTGCAAAACCTTACAGTGTGTGTGTTATGGCTCATAGTTTCCTGTTACATGTCAAAGGTCGTGTATACATATCAGTGCAAGTCACCATACTGTGTTTTTTCCCTGGAGAATCTCAAGAGACAGACCTGCTGAGTGGAAATGGTCAAGGCGGGACGCCTCTGATGGGCTGGTGGTTGACATTTCAGCAGCTGAGAGCGCTGTTCATCAAACGCTGGCTTTATGCTCGTAGGAGCCGTCGGGGATTGCTGGCTCAGGTTAGACGAATAGGTTCACAGCAGGGACTTATGCTCAAGGACTGATCAAGGTTTATTGAACTCTCAAATTGGTGCTCTGTTTGTGTTTAAGATTGTCCTGCCTGCTTTGTTCGTCCTGGCCGCCCTAGTCTTCAGCCTCATCGTTCCTCCGTTTGGGAAGTACCCTTCGCTTGAGTTGCAGCCATGGATGTATGGAGAGCAGTACACCTTCTTCAGGTGAGACCTTGCTTAAGTTTTAGCACTTATTCAGTAGAGGAGTTTTATATTCATCAGGTCAACCATACCATCTGGCTCTGTTTATTTCTAGCATGGATGCCCCTGGGAACCCAGCCATGGAGACCCTGCTGGAAACTCTGCTGGACCGGCCAGGTTTTGGTACCAAGTGCATGGAAAAAGATGAAGAGGAGAACAGCACGTAAGATAATCTCTGTAAACACAACCTTTTACTCAATTCATTTAGTGAGGGGGGAATCACACAAACATAAATATGAGGCATCCATATCTGTAAGGCAGTGAAGAAGACCCTGAAAGACACATGAGAAGGCCAGACATGCTTTTGGAAACATTGCAACACTTTGTTTTACTGTTATCTCTTCTGGCATTAATGAGAACTTACAACAGGTCAAGGTTATGCATTATGGAGAACATCCATATATCCATTATATGAACAGCTTATTCCAATTAAGGGCTGCTGGTAGCTGGAGGCTATCCCAGCAACCATCGGGCGAGAGGCGGGGTACAGCCCGGTCAGGATTTTGGGAGAACTTAAAGCATTTGTGCAACAGTTTCCTCATTAGAACAACAATGTTCTACCTGCAGGAGTCCTCAGTGTGAAGGAGAGCGGAGTGGTCTGTTTATGAGGCCACAGATGTCTTTCTCCACCTGGAAGATGTTCAGCAGAGGCAACTGGAGCAAAGACAGACCTTCCCCTGAATGTCAGTGCAGCACAGACAAAGTCCGCAGGATGCTCCCTGAATGCCCAGAGGGTGCTGGAGGTCTTCCACCACCACAGGTCAGTGGGGTGATGTATCACTGATGTATTGCTCACTGCTGAACAGTCGTGCTAAATAAACATGAGATAAATAACCCTGTCAGACCTTCGGAGAACACGTGGTGAAACATGCTGTATCTGTGTCCGTAAATATCTGACTCCCATTGTTTAAATTTATATTTTCAGATTAGGAGGTTAACTGGTGACATCCTTCAAAATCTAACAAGCTATAATATCTCCGATTACCTGGTGAAGACCTACCCTCAGATCCTCAAGAAAAGGTACTTCCCAGCCTCATTTTGATGCATACTTTATACAGAACAACCAAGATGTCTGCCACCGTCTTTTCAGTCTCGTGTCACTTCTTGCATTTTGATTTTATGCAGCAGTTTGCATCCAGATCAATATTGTTGTGTACATTCATAAAGCTCCTTGGGATTACATAATGAGCA
Source organism: Pseudomugil gertrudae (assembly GCA_037177535.1). Classification (NCBI taxonomy): domain Eukaryota; kingdom Metazoa; phylum Chordata; class Actinopteri; order Atheriniformes; family Pseudomugilidae; genus Pseudomugil; species Pseudomugil gertrudae. The sequence continues at coordinate 4,752,029 of JBAMHV010000015.1, forward strand.
AAGTATTCCTGCAATGCCAGGTTGCCATATTTACCTTTTATTTTGTGTATAAATAGGGTTTTTTTAGCAACCAAACATCATAGTGCATAACAAAAATGATAAATAATCCCTAAATGTTTTTCCGTCTTTAATTTTTTAACTTTTCTCCTCAGTATGAAAACAAAGAAGTGGGTGAATGAGTTCAGGTAAGATGGTACATTTTATCACAATGTTTGCATCCTTCTGGCACTGCTGTGTAGTATAAACGTGTAAATGTTGTAGATATGGAGGCTTCTCTCTGGGGGGCAGCGCCACTCAGAGTGTTTCTCATGTCCAGCATCTCCAAGACTCAGTCATATCAATCCGGACTCATTACAAAGTCCCACAGGTAAACAGAGGTCGATTTATGCCTTCTGTATGTTTTGTGTTTAATATCAACATGAATAAATGCCTGCTGGTTCATTACAGAACAGTTCACTGGATCATCTACTAAACAGACTTCCAGATTTTCTGGAAGGGCTACACAGTCAGAACAATGTCAAGGTTTTTATCTTCTACCTTTTATTTTACAGTTTATATCTATCAAAGTTACTCTGTTTATTTATTGGTGTACTTTATCTCTGCTTCTTCTGTTAAAATAAATAAAGCACATTTTATTTCCGGATGTTTCCAGCAGAAAACATGCTATTTTCCATCTTTGTTGAGCGTAGGTGTGGTACAACAACAAAGGCTGGCACGCCATGGTGTCCTTTGTCAACGTGATGAACAACGGGCTCCTCAGAGCCAGCTTGCCACCGGGTCAGGAGAGGATGAAATACGGCATCACTGCTTATAACCATCCCCTCAACCTCACCAAGGAGCAGCTCACGGAAATGGCCATGTGCGTTCACTGCTGCTGCTTTTTTACTACTTCTGTTTGTCTTAAGGGATTAATTCAGTTCAGTCAGGTGATCATTATAGATCGCAGCGAGGCTTGATGTGGAGTTAAAAAGGCTGAGGTAAACGCTACTTTTTATTTCATCTGCAGTGGAAATAAGTGATTGTTTCTTAGATAGAAACACACACGTGTTGAATTAAGTGAAGAGGGACTAAAAGGTAAAGATAAAGTTCATAGTATTTAAAAAGATATAAAAAGAGAAGCTTATTCCAGCTTGTATCAGGTCTGGATGTCTGGTCACCAGCATCGCCCTTTTTAATGATGCTGTTTAATTACACAAGCAGAGTATCTGCTGGTCATTCCTACTGAAGCCCAGGTTTGATCTGTTTTGATCTGAAAGGTGGACTCAGCACGTCCACGTCCATGTCTTATGTAGCAGCTTTTATGAGCAGTGTTGATATGTGGCTTTGTGTGATGCAGTTTATGGTTGGATTTCCCAGCACCATGTACCGGTAGCCATGTTTAGTATGCAATGTTATTCATGCAGCGCTGCCTGAAGTCGTCCAGCAGCAGTTTCCTCCCTCTGCCTTGATTTCTTCCAATTCCCTGAAGCTTTACTCGGCATTAGAAAATGTCAAAACACCAAACTTTATTGCTTTACCTCTAAGAAACATTTTGTTTTTAGCTGTTTAATGATTTTCTGATCAACCGATGAGCCACATCAATTCAATTCAATTCAATTTTATTTATATAACCCAGTGTCACAACAAAGGGCTTCACACACAGTTAATCACACAACACATCACTCGTTTGTCTGGGCAGACTAAGCCTTTAATGGATCTGTTTATATCCGTTTCAGACAAACTCATCTGACACAAACTAAATCTACATTTTAAGTAAATAAATGACAGATTCGGGTCTTTCTGGGAATGATGTTTATGAATGTTTTATTTCCTTCCTTCCCTTCCAGGATGACCACATCTGTGGATGTTCTGCTGTCTATTTGTGTGATCTTCGCCATGTCCTTTGTGCCGGCCAGTTTCACCCTTTTTTTGATAGAGGAACGAGCCAGCAAAGCTAAACATCTGCAGTTCGTCAGTGGGGTCAAACCGATCCTTTACTGGGTGGCAAACTACACCTGGGACATGGTCAGTATTTGCAGTCTGTCACATTATCAGATTTTACAGACTGTAAATGTACAAAAGTATTAACAACTATGAGGATTTAATGTCAGCTTAGGCTAAGCTACACAGTTCTCCAGCCTGTTATTTAGCAATGATGCATCAGTTCAGCTTTGACATGAGAAACGTGTGCCAGATTAGACATCAGCCTGTCTTTTCTCAGTTGAACTACAGCGTCCCAGCCACCATGGTGCTGCTGATATTCATCGGCTTCCAGCAGAAGTCTTACGTCTCTGAGACCAACCTCCCTGCTCTTATCCTGCTCCTCATGTTCTATGGGTACGTTTAGGTGGATATTTTTCTGCACTGTCGCATCTTTAAGGTCATAAATGTTTTAAGATCTGCCGGTTTTCTGCTTCCCTGTTTGTTAGGTGGTCAATAACCCCACTGATGTACCCAGCGTCTTTTGTTTTCACCGTTCCAAGCACAGCTTATGTGGTGCTGACCTCCATCAACCTTTTCATCGGGATCAATGGCAGCATCGCCACATTCGTCTTGGAGCTATTTGTGGACGAGGTAATATCTGCTGAGTACTGGAAACAAGATAATTATCCCAGCTTCAGAAACTCAACTCATGTCTACACATAATGAACCTTAATCACCAAAAATGCTGTACATTCCCATAATAACTGGGGTTTTTTTTGGCTTTCCAGCGCTTGAACAACATCAATAAAATCTTAAAGAAGGTGTTTTTGATTTTCCCTCATTTCTGCTTGGGACGAGGACTGATTGACATGGCAAAAAACCAGGCCATAGCGGACGCCTTCCAGAGACTGGGTATGAACAGATCAGTGACACCCGCGTATTAGCGGATTATTCTATGCATACTATGTCATTTTGTCTTATAATAAACACTATTTATCCTAGCTGTTTACCAAAATATATCAGCATTACGGTTAGATTATATGCATGTTGCAAATACATAAACCTAAAAAAATAAAAAAAGTTAAATTCAATTCAATTTTATTTATATAGCCCAGTATCACAACAAAGTTGTCTCAAAGGGCTTCACACACAGTTCATCACACAACAAATTGGATTTAATCCACCAAAAAGTACATGTTGGAACATTACTGATGGATGATTAAACTAATGTAAAGCTTAAATAACACGAGGTGAAGACACAGAATACATAAAAATCTGTCTGTCCAAACACTTAGACTGTTTAGACGTATAGAGATGATGTAATGTAATGTGAATGTATAAGGAGGTGTCTTACTCATGTCACAGGGGCCAAACAGACTCCTGAACCTCTTCAATGGAACTTTGTGGGGAGGAATCTGTTTGCAATGGCACTTGAAGGTGTTGTCTTCTTCATCTTCACCTTACTCTTGCAGTACAGGTTCTTTTATTTCAGGTAACGCTCATCACCACAACGCTTTGCAACCAGATATCATGTTTGAACATACAACAATCACAGGACGTTTCTGAAAGCACGTCATATAAATACATGTTGTTTATCTCTCTAGGCCGTGGTGGACGAACCCTCAGCTGCCTCCTCTTGGTCCAGAGGATGAGGATGTAGCCAGAGAGCGAGAGAGGATCAAAAGTAACAAAGCCCAGTCAGACATCCTCACCGTGATAGACCTGAGCAAGGTACAAACAACTAAACAATGTTGGAAGCAAAGTTTATATTAGTTTGTTTCCCCTTCCATAATGTGGCCAAATGGTCTACGTTCATCTGATTTTAACTAACACTATTCCGTAACTACAAGGTGGTCATTGTGACCTCTACATTTAAACCTCAGTGAATATAAAAGGAACATTTTGTTGTCCAGGTTTATAAAGCAGGGAAAAAGCCAGCGGTGGATCGCCTTTGCCTCGGGATTCCTCGCGGTGAGGTAAGACATTACACACCTCTGATCACACGCAGATTACAAACAGGACACATTTCACTGGTTAAAGCTGAACTTCATATACACACATAGCTGACTTCCCGTACAGTACTTACAACGTGGACTTGTTTTTGCTGCAGTGTTTTGGCCTTCTTGGTGTAAACGGAGCAGGGAAGACGTCTACATTTCGCATGTTGACTGGAGATACACCCATCACACATGGAGAGGCTTTCCTCCACCATCACAGGTAGGAAGCATCTTCTCAGCTGATTTAAACCTCACTGCGATGGACTGGTGACTTGCCTGTTAAGGCTCCAGCTTCGCCGTGACCCTGAAATGCACCAAACGGTATAGAAAATCAAAGCATAAAAAGCAGGTTAATTTTACTAAACCAACTATTTCTGCTGTTCTCAGTGTGCAGACAGAGATGGAAAAAGTCCACCAGCTGATGGGTTACTGTCCACAGTTTGACGCCATCAGTGACCTGCTGACCGGCCGTGAACATCTGGAGATGTACGCCCGCCTTCGGGGGGTCCCAGAGGAGTCTGTCACCAAGGTAACTCAACCAGAGACAAATCCCGTCATCTCCGTTGTTCTGTTCTGCTTCTTCACTGTTGTTGTAGCTCGACTTGGCCATTAACCGGCACACCTCCAACCACATTATTCTACTGTTTTGTTGGCTGTTTTTTGTCTGACAAACATGTTATTGTCTCTTGTGTAAAATCTGGCTTTGATTGAACGTATAAAACTGTTCTGGCATCATTTAACGTGCTGAGTGTTTCTGCAGGTGGCGCAGTGGGGGGTGAGGAAGCTTGGGCTGACTCAGTATTCAGAGCTGGAGGCCGGAGGTTACAGCGGCGGCAATAAGAGGAAGCTCTCCACCGCCATCTCCCTCATCGGGGTACCCCCGGTTATATTCCTGGTGAGGAACATAGTGAACCTGTCCTTTCAGAATAAAGTGTATAAACTTAACTTACATCTTATTTTTTGTTGCCTTAATGTTTTTCCTACAGGATGAGCCTACCACTGGGATGGACCCAAAAGCCAAAAGGTTTTTATGGAACTGCATCCTCAGTTTCACCAAAGAGGGCAAAGCTGTAGTTCTCACCTCCCACAGGTAGAATAATATATAAACATGCACAATATTTAATATAAAAACTATCCACATACCCAAGATAATTAGAATAATCTCATCCAAGACTGTAATAACCATAAAAAGACAAAACACACTTATTTTTTAGTGAACTCAAACACACAAAGACTCAGATATTTACAACTAAATGGTTATTTGCAGTAGTTGTAATGGTATTGACTTTGGTTATTGTCTGTATGGCAGTATGGAGGAGTGTGAGGCTCTCTGCCACAGGATGGCCATCATGGTCAACGGCAGGTTTCAGTGTCTTGGATCTGTGCAGCATCTGAAGAACAGGTACCCACGCTTTGATTCGTTAGTTTATATTTACTGATTATACTTTAAATATGTGCACGTTTTAGAGCTGGAAGTCATACATCTGACGTTTTACATTCGTGACAGCAAACGTTTGTTTTCCAATCTTGTATTTTGCATTGTTTATTTTTTTTTTCTCCGTTTTAGGTTCGGCGACGGATACACCATCATCCTCCGCTTGGCGGACACTAAACCTGACCCCGACGAGTGTCCCGTCGACACCTACATGCAGAAAAGTTTTTCCAGCATCGAGCTTAAGGAGCGACACCAGAACATATTGCAGTACCAGCTGCCCTCGCATGCCTGCTGCCTGGCTCGTGTGTTTGACGTGCTGGCCAACAATTACGAGGAGCTTGGCATCGTGGACTTTTCCGTCTCACAAACCACACTGGACCAGGTAGGATGGTTGAATTGAGATGAAGCTATTTAAACACTTTAAACTGTTTAACCAGCAAATAATTCGACATATGACAGGAATCAGAGCTGCATTTATGTACCGTAAAACATATTTTAACTTCTGACTACTTTTTAGATGGTAACAAAATTAAGAAAAACTTTCAGTTCTTCAACTTTGTGTCCAATAAAATTACCTTTTTTAAAAAAAAGATAAAAATAGAATAAAAAGAAAACTAAAAGTCTGTGGGCGTGAAGACTAACCCAGGAAAAGACGCACATGTCACACTTAAACCATTAGAGCATCAGAGATCAGAGCCAGAACTGCTGCGGCACATCTTATAGCAGCATGTGTTGTTCTCCAGTTGATGCATCGTTTTGGGAAAGTCTTTATTAACACAACAGCATGGCTCAGTAGCAGCTGTCCTGTCGGTGTTGGACTGATCCGACCTGTCAGCTGTAAAAACATGTTAAAGTAGTGATGGCACCCAAGGTTTGGAGCTTGCATGAAAGTACTATTTTTTAGTATTTGTTATGTATGTTTTCACTGTTATTGTACAACACTTTGGTCAGTTGTTTGTTGTTTTTAAAGTGCTCTAGAAATGAAATGATATGCACATAAATGATCATTCAAGTCAGTCTTAAAGGGGACATCATGCAAAATGCACTTTTTTAGCCCTTAAATACATGTTTTTATGCACTTTTAAGTGTTTAGGAATGCAGAAATTGTCAATTTATTCCTTCCTGATGCTGCACATATATCTTTATATTCTTTTTGGTCATATTTTTCAGTCTGTTTAATTTTCCCTATTCGCTATCACATTTTTAAAAATCTATTATGTCACAGTTTTTACTGTGGGTCTTCCAAATAAGGTCGTGGACTTCCAGGTAATCAGATTAGTGAATCTGATACGTTGACATTTATAGTAAACTTACCAATAAAATGTTTCTCTGTAGGGAGATTAGCGTATCACTGCTATCGAGCTACAAACATGGCGGAACAGAGTAGAGTTGCACTTCCTGTGACCTGGAGGGGGGCGGGGCATGACGACACACCATAGAACAGAGTTATAAGGTGTGTGTGGAGCGATACACACCTCAAAACAGGGTTATAAGGTGTGTGTGGAGCGAGAATAAGCAGGAATTCAGACCAAAGCATTGCGGTTCTACTTTATACAAACATAAATTGGATAAATTAATGATTTACATGTTTTGAAGAAGGATTTAAAAGCATGATATGTCTCCTTTAAGCTTCAAAAATAATGTTTCATATAGAAAACGTGGGATCACTGGTTGTAATGGCCTGACCAGCCTGATGACATCACTACTTTTAATGAAAAACTGATGAATTGTTCTGTGTTTTTCTGCAGGTGTTTGTCAGTTTTGCAAAGGAGCAGACCGATGACAACGGTCTCACAGATGTTGTCATCAGCAATGGTGCCGCGCAACAAAACCTGCCCACCCGGATTAACTCTCCCACTATACAACCACAGCCACCAGTCACACCTCTGCAGAAGAAGTCTCCACAGCTGCCTGCGAAATCAGCCGAGGGCCATGCAAAAGCAGGGAAATCGAAAAAGGCGAAAGGCAGCAAGCAGAAATCTAACGGAGAGAAAAGCAGCGGCATCCCTATGAGCACGTTGTCGCAGGCCGGAGGGGACGGCCGGGAGGCATCCAGCAGCGGTAACGGCGCCGTCCAGGGGGAGTCCAGTCAGTCCCACAAGTCCAAACACAGAGCCGCGAGCTCCAGCAAAGATCCCTCTTCGCTCTTCATCGTCAGCACCAACTCACAGGACAGCTCCGTGTGAGCGGCTGGTGCAACACGATCGGACCAAAGACACCACGAAGGTTTTTATCACTTTCTTTCTGTGATCGCTGCAGTGTTTGCAGCAGCCTAAAAGAAAACATTAGAGAAAGAAAAACGGACTGAAACTTGATTTAGAAAAGGTCCTGCCTCATAACAGCTGCGGTGCCTTGTCTCCTTTGCACATCTGTAGCTTTTTACCCTTCATCAGTCTGACCTTATCGCTCAGCTTCCCAAAAAAATGGTTTGTTTATGCTGAAAGGGTACTATGCAGAGCTCAGCGGGAAAACAGAGAGTTGTGTTCCTCAGGATTCAACCCGCAGACCTCTTCCAGAAAGCACTTTATCAGAAAACATGCTGCAAACACTCCAACCTTAGCTTGTTACGTGTCATTATTCAGCTTATTTTATAAAAACATAGATCAAACATATTGAAATGATCATTTACAGTATTTATTACCTCTGTGCTGTTACGCTGTTCTTTTATAAATCCAACATTTATTTTGTTTATCAGTTTTTTATTTATTTATTTAAAACTTTGTAGCTGTCATCACTTAAAGCTGTAACTGCACATTGGTGTTATTTATTTTACTTACAAAGTGGCTTTTTGCATCCTGCATTTGCAAAACTTTATGTAAATCTCAGTTGTTAAAACACAAAACGCAATATTGTTGTGACTTATAAAAGATAAAATGCCAAACACTCCAAATGCAAAGAAACGACCGAACAAGACATTGTTATAAAAAAACACATTGTTTTTTAAACTATTAAACAAATGACAGGCTGTTACCGTACTGTGATGACAAATCGTTCCTATAATAAACGTAGGCATGGCATGAAACTACCAAAAAGTATCAGAATACTTTCATTTCCTATATAAGTGATTAAATGTGGACAGAATAATCAAACGCTTCGACCGTCAGAGTGCGGTTCTGTCTTACGCTTTCAGTGTTTGTTTAAGAAAAGTGTGATTTAAATGAAACGATGCAAAACTTTAGTTGAAGCTTTATTTCCTCTGAATGTCCTCTCCTACTTGAACATAAATGTACATCTGCTGTAAGCCGTGCATCGTATGATGACATGGAAAAGAAACTGTATTGAATGTCTCATGAATGAAAATAAAATGTATTTGATTTCCATTTTGATAATTTTTTGTTTTTTAAAACACTGCTGTTGATGTTTGCGTGGTGAGGGTCGGCATCAGGGCTGAGATAAAAGTGACGGGAGGCTCATGTGATGATTTCGACTCCTTCAGCTGGATCTTTTCATTACTGCTTGGCTTAGTGGAGGTTATGTGATCAGGAGCGTTTGTCTGTCTGTGAACAAGATAACTTAAAAAGTTATGGCACGATTTTCAGGAAAGGTTAGAAATGGGATAAGGAACAAATTATTACATTATATTACAGGGAAAAAGAAGAAAAAAACTCATTTATTTGTTGCTTTTTTTGCAATGTCACATTTACATCTCCAAATATGAACACTTCTACTGTTTTGCATCTATGCAAAAGCCTTTATACTCGATTAAAAGGAAAATAGTGCACCTTTTCTAGAGTTTTTTTTAACTTGCATTACATTTAAAACATATACCAGCAATAAATAACCAAATATATTACTGAGCAAAGTGTGTAAGTTGAGCCAGTGGGCGTTTTTGCCAGAAATTTCCATGTCAGATCATTAAATAATCATCAGCAGGAATTATTTAGGAGGTGTGTGTTGTTCCAAACAACTCATCTGGATCCGCGTCTGTATCCCGACTTACTGTAAAAATCTATTAAACATACACGGCAGGGGGTCCCTAATGTTCTGGACAAGAAGCCACGACTGGATATGTGTCTAATTCTTCATCACTACCTCTCTTCATCTTCAGTTTGTGTGTGACTTTCTGCAGCAGGTCAAGGAGCCCAGACAGGAAAACGAGAGGAAGATGAAACTCGGCAGATAATTCTGTAACACAACAGTCTGCGCTGCACAGAGAGAATCAGTGATGAGATGAGAGATACTTGTATTATCATTGAGCCAACGAGGTTCCAGTACAGCCCAATGCAAGATTACACAAAGACAAAACATAATACAGGGTCAGGGAGACGGAGGCGCAGCTGTAAACCAGCGTACAGAGGTGGTGGAAGGGGCGAGTCGGGCCTCCTGGAGCACCCCTGCAGCCAATCAGGTGCAGTTCAAACACAGAGAGCCCTCTCATGGAAGCTTTGTTAAAAACTTAGCACAACAAGTAAGAAAATATGTGTGTTAATGAAATTATTTGTCTCTCTGTGCTGGTCTGATGGACTGGTGGCCTGTCAGGGTCCACCTCGCCCAGTGATTCCAGCAACACACGACCCTTCATTAGAGTAAAGGGTACAGATAACGGATGGATGATTATTAAACTGTTAGTGTTGTATTTAGCAACAGTGGAAAGCCTGTTCACCCAATGCCAGAGATTTCACACATTTCTTTACTTTTTATGCTTCTTTACTCTTTTAGCATATTCAAATACCTTAAAACGGACTTTATTAAATAGTTGTATTAAAGTTTTTCTAAGCTTAGTCTGGGGATTTTGGCTTTTTGTGTTTGTCCTTATTTATAATAAACCTGGTCTCTTGCAGGATGCTGTTGCCAGGGGAGACCAACCAGCCAAAGCCTGCTATAAAAACAGCTGAGCAGCTTGTAACGTTTGTTTTGGGGGTTTCCTGCTATGACCTGATGGTAGGAAGAGGTGTGGGGTTCCTCTGCATCTCCTCATCAGCACACTGGTATGACCTGATGGTAGGAAGAGGTGTGGGGTTCCTCTGCATCTCCTCATCAGCACACTGTTCAGAGGATGCATCTGGTGGATTTTTGGGAGCCTGTGCAGAGAATTCTGTGGATGTTTGTTTTGTTCCAAGTGAAGTTAATCCTAAATGAGAACTGCTTGGCGTGCATTTTATTTCTACTAATTTGCCAATAGGTGGATCTTTTTTGCTGCAGTTCTCTGTTTTCTTTTGGCTCACGCTGCTGATTTCTTCCTCTTCCTCTTTTGCAGGTTCCTTGGCTGAAGCCAAAACGGGCATCAGGTTGACACAAAGCTAATGTTCCCTAACATCTCACATGTGGTGGTCTTGTCTGTGTCAGGTCTGCTGTTTTACTTGGTGGCTTTAAAACTAGGATTTGGCTCCACTGTCTCCATCCTTGGAATTAATTTCATCACCACAATCAGTGGAGACACATCTGATTCTGGTTCTGGTTGTTTTACTGTCTTTTTCCTCTTTCTCCATAGTTCTCTAAAACAAGTTTGTGTAATCCAAACGTCTTTGAAGAAAATTAGGAAAATATTCTACCTTTGATCCACAGCTCTGCAGTCTGAACAACCAGGTTAACTGTGTAAACCATAGACTATAAAAGGTGTAAATCTGCTGTCATGGCAACTCCGGTTGAAAAAAATCCACTGACTTGAAAAATAAATAATATCTCAGTCAAAACATTTCAGAAAAGCTGCTTTTAAAAAAAATGATATTGCTTTTTAAAATTCTCTTAAAACTTGTTTTCCTTAAACACTACGATGGAACAAAGATTGTCTATTAGAAAGATGCACACTCCGTCTTTTTGGCAACTTGAAGCAGAGAGTGGGTGTACGGAAGCATGGAGCTGCTTTAAAACTAACTAACTATAATGGAATCATTTTTATTGTGCAAGCATGAAATAAAAGTATTGTATGCAGATGATGCAACCTAGAAATATTGGAATAAAATACATTTCATGGAAAAAGCAAGAAACATTTCAGTTCTTGCCTGTGTGCGGTGAGATAGTGCACATGTGTACCTGGATGTGTGTGTTAACATTCATCAGTGGTGGCGCTTATGACCTACGCTTTCTTCTGGAAAATTAAATCCCATTTGGTAAATTTGACATTTCTTTGACCTCTTGAATGCACACTTTCAAAGATGAAAATATTTTATATTTCACATTTTTTCCACAACAAAGTGCAAAAAACATATTCTCCATGTTTGTGCAAGTAACTATTGCATTATAATGTAATACATTTAATTTTTTCTACTCTTTTGCAGATGCTATTTTCCAAAGTGACATACATCAGAGAACAAGAACAATTTTCTAAATACAAGTATAATAACACAGTAAGAAGCCAGTTAATTTTTTTATTGTGAAGGTGATATCGCTACAGTTTCATACCATCGTCCTCGACTATTATTGTTTTTAAAAATGTTATCACAAGATAGCAAATTAATTTTGTTGTCTAGATTTGTATTAATTGGGTTTATGGCTGTGAAAAAGCACCTACATGCCCCAAATCAGCTTCTCTCACCAAATTTAGATTTGCTTTATTGTATTGAACCGTATAAAAGCTTAATGCACGAGCTATAAGGTGCAAAACAAAGCAATAAAATATATTATGTTCTATTATGTTGTTTTAAACGTGCGTTTTATCGTTGATGTTGGTTGGTGCTTTAGTAACAGAGTGAATGGTCTGTCTTTTCAACTCCACCTCTGTGAAAGGACGATTCTATTTTAGTCACTGCCAGGCTAGCAGCAAGCAGCTAGCTGCTTACTTGTTTTTTAGCAGACACTTTCGTTGTTTTAACTCTTGATTTTAGGTCAAGCTTGTCTTAGATACAAGGTCATTGAAGATACAGTCCGTGGGGGCTTACTATTAGTTTGCACTTGAATAAGATGGTCGTTTTGACAGATAACAATGAAGAACAGGATTATATGTGAGTGAAAATTATTGTTATGTGAGCTAGCTAGTTGGCTGTAGCTATAGCGTAAAAAAAATTGCTGTCATGATAATAATGCGGTTTTATGTCATTTGAAACGTAGATAAATTTATTCAACCCTAATCGACCTAATCCTGACTTCGATTAGGCGGTTTTTATTAGTTTGGCTTGAGGTTTATATTGGAAGTAGCCTACAACTCGGATTGTGTTAGCCATTTAAAAGCTATCTTGGCTAGTTAACCTGTTTATATCAGTTACAGTGACTTATTTAAATCCGCTCACTATCCTCTTGTTATTGTATTTCTGTCAGTAGATTATCATTTAAGAGGTTAGTTATTTTTTAATAAACAGGTAAAAATGCAAGGGTCTCGAGATTTTAAAAAAAGGGTGTCAAAGACATCGTTAATGATAGATGATTGTGTCTTCTACACGACTAGTTTATAAAAGTTTAAATGATGCAGAAAGATTTGGGTCAAACCTGACAATCCTGGGTGGATATTACAGGTTAGCATATAACCTGCAGGGCTCAGAAAACCCAGCAGAGGCGGTTCTCACACCCACTGACCCAGAAAGCTGCTGTGGGATGCTCCGTTTTCTCTGCTTTGATCCATTTAAGCTCATCACAGAGATAAACCAGAGGCAGGAAAGAGGATAACAACCATTTAGATCAGCAGGTTTTGTAGCTGGTTTCATCATTTTATGAGAATTACTGAGTATCACCAACACAGTCCTAGGTGTTAAGAAAATATAGTACCCCATGAGACACAGAATATAGAAGCACAAACCATTATTAATCAAAATGGCTCATAAAACATCTTTATAAGTTAACGCAGATATCAATCAGATATTCCTCGTTATGCACTAATAATTTTGAATAATTTTTTATTTTAAATAATTTAATTGTTTTTAAGTCCTTCGTCTCTTAAGACGTATTTGTAGAGAAATATATGCAAGTTCCCCCCTGTTGTCATAGATTCTGATGGGTCACAGATTTTGGTGCAACACCGTCACCGCCATCTTGGTAACGTCGCGTGTGCCAGTGTCGTAACCGTCGTTTCCGGAAAGTACAAAAATGGTGAAAGGGTGAGGGTGAGTGATTGACGTCTGTCAAACTCCGATCTGCTTATAGCTAAGAGCTAACTGAGATATCTGGGAACAGTTGACAGGTAGGTGGGCTAAAGCTAAGGTGGGCTGTTAGCCTGTAACCCTGACCTGTCAATCAAAAGGACACGCTCATAATTATGCCGGATTTTAATGTTAAATATTGTCTAAACCGATTAGTTATATAAAAAAATCACCTCATCACAGTCTTTGTGAAGGTAAACCTAACATCCTAAACCTAAAATGTACCAGGCTGTGAACATGTTTCTGCTGTGAGGTTTACCTGTTTAAGGTGGGACTCTATGGGGATTTGCACTGTTTTGGAGCCCCCAGTGGATGGAAAGTGAACTGCACGTTTTGGCACCTCCACATAGGTTTTTTTTGCATCTTACAGCTTGCATCTTGCTCTCCATGCAACTGCAAAACTATCAGGAGTTGTGAATTTGTCTTGGATCTGATTGGTGGCATCAGGATTTAGTGCACAATATTAGTGGTTTTAATGTGATTAGGTCCTTACTTGGCACACGTTGTCAAGTCTGCCTGTTTTTGATAAATAGTCAGTGCAGAGAGCAAACATGCAACTGTTGCTTTACTAAATCTCATCAGGAAATGTAATTGTATTGGACTTAAGAGGCTGGTTATTTCCTATTAATATTTGTTTAAATAAAACTGAATCAGCTATACTTTCCTTTGTTATTTTCAGCCTGATCGAGGAGCGCAAGTGCTCCTCACTGCCCTGCTCTCCTGCCAAACGAGCTTCTCCTTCCAAAAGGAAGCAGTTCTACATCAACCAAGCCATCCGCAACTCTGACCTCACTCCCCGTGCCAAAGGCAAGAAGAGCCTGCGCCGCCAGGAGAACAGTAAGCGTCTTTTTTTTGTGTAACCAGAGGGCATAATGATAGATTTTTATGAATAAACTCTTAAAATGAACACATCTGCCATATCGGTGCTTTCACCCTGTCCCTCTGCGTGCAGCACGCTTCCTTGCCAATCTCCTGGAGAAGGAAGAATGCTGCAAAGATGATCTGGAGGTTTGCAGTAACCCAGCCATCCCATCCATCTTCACCGAAGCCTGCACCAATGAAAACTACATAGAGGTGCGCGTCTTGCTTACTTACTCGAGAGCTTGGGTGCATGTGTTTTTTTATACAAGTCGTCACCGTTGTTGTGCTGGTCGTTATAGCAGTGGGACGACTTCATGAATTGCTCTGGTGAAGAGCAGGAGAGGTTGCTGCTTCTATTGGAGCAGGAGGAGGCCAAGAGGAAAACCACCAACCGGCTCCTGAAAGACCAAAGGAATGGTGAGCATCTCGGTTTGTTTAGTCTTCTTTTCGAACGACTGACAGATACTCCATCCTCTCCGCAGTATATCCCGCCTTACCTCCTCAGGACTGCTTCCAAAGAATCGATCGCCGGCTTCGAGCAACTCTGAGGCGGAAACAAATACCAATGGTGGGTATAACTTTTCTTCATGTCCATATCGGTGCATGAAACGTTCACATTCGTTGTTTTGTTGGAGAGTGGTGATGCATGCATCGGTTTAGATTATATGGACATCTGCTGTTAGTAGTAGTTGTAGGAAAAGTTGCTCTGTTACTTGTTTGTTATTACATGAATTGCAGGAAATGCATTCATTGCATGCAAACCAGCTCTTGTTTGGAATTTTTAGGTAGTCATGTTAGCTTAGCCGCGTTTAGCTTCTATTGAACAGCAAAACAAGCACAGACGTAAATAGGTTTGTCATATCTTTTCGCATGTTTTTTATTTTTATAATGTCTGTCTATTAATGTGGGATTATTATAGGTTTGAAATAACTACTAAATTAAATTCTGAGCTTCCTATCGATGCTTATTTCCCCGGTTTTTCCTTTTTAGGGAACTTTGGAAGTTCTTGAGAAAAGCCTTCTCAGCTTCTTCAGAGCCCAGCCTCGCTCAGTTTACACAACCAACCTCAGCAGCAGGTAGAAATCCTCCTTCCGCTGTCTGTCTGTTTCAGAGGCTGCGTTGTCAGTCCTAGGCCTTTTTGGTGTTGAAGGTGGGATGGAGAGAACAAAGCTTCATCAGTTATGTGTTTTTAATGTATTTTGGTCAGAAAATGATGAATTTTTTTTTGGGAAATGATTGTGTTTTTCATTCTGCTAAAATGGATCCGGCCGTTAGACGATGAAAGCTGCTTCTCAGCTCACCGTCACTCTTCATCCTTCAAGGCAAGGCAAGGCAAGGCAAATTTATTTGTATAGCACAATTCAACACACGGTAATTCAAAGTGCTTTACAGAACA